>WSXT02188800.1:0-20118 GCA_011762715.2 Neuroterus valhalla | reverse complement strand
CCCGTTTGACAAACGACAACTTTGAATTTGGGTTATATTGGTTTGACAGCCTTCCCTACGCGCATGCGATTTGTGACTTCCTTATTCCGGTTGGCCCTAGTCGAGTGGAGGGGGTATACGTGTCCCAACTCTCCCTAGAGGAACTCTACAGAGGCCTATAGAGAACAAGTATCCATTTCGCTGTCTTTCTTCAACTCAAGAATCGAGATTCAAGTTGAATCTGGTTCCCGCCTGTCCGTTTGCTGTCTCACAATAGCCCGGAGCCTGGCGTCATCTCATTGGATGCCTCCAGGGCCAGGGACGACACTGCAGGTCAACATTCCCTAGGCGACAGTAGAAAAGACAAGCTGAGCGGACCTACCTATCCAACCGCAGCGCATCGGAAGCAACCAATCAGCGCGAGCCACTGGTGACCCGCCCAAAGGAGTCGGGACAACGCGCTTGAGTCTCTCCCTGCCACGTTCTTTTTTGTTTCGCAGCCTCGCGCCCGAATGGACGTATGGCTTTTTTCTCGTGACACTTGAACATTGTAGTTAGCTTTTGAATTAGAATCTGTGTTTGTATAACTGGAGGTAAGGTCATCTTGTTGTAGTGTGAATTGGAGTTCGTAAGAATTTCCCGGGTTCGGAAATGTGGTTGAGTAATGTAAAAAGTAGTTCCAGTCCAACTGTGTTGAGTTTTCAGTGTCCGGCTGGCGCATGCGCACCTGGCGCCAAACGCTTGAGTAGAAGTTTTGAGACTTATTTTTTGTGAAAAAGCGACGTGAGACAGAATTATCAACCTCGAAGAAATTCGATGATACACAATATATCTTGATTGACAGTGCAATGTGCAATACTCTAATGCGACCAAACTGTTACGGCTGAATAGGTTGAGTTGTCAAAACGATACTGGTCTGGTTGCCATTAGGCGTCGTTAGGATTAATGCAACCAAAATGGTGCCAAACAAACTCAGCTTGGTTAGGGTAATCGAACCATTTTTTTGCGTGTGGAATACCAAGTCAAGATAGAGAATCTGTAAAAGAAACTGTTTTGAGAGTAATGAAAGGAGTGGCTTATAACGTCTCAAAGAATGATGTTGCAGCTTGCTACAGAATAAAAACACTGAAGGAGCAGGGCCCATACTTTTGTCGTTAGAAATAAAAGAGATAACATACGAAATACTGAAAAGACAAAAGAAGAATGGTTCTCTCAGTCTTGAAGCTTGCAGAATCAGAAATAATTTGAATACCAACATCTATATCTAAAAGGATATGACTCTTCATAATCAGAAATTGCATCAACTGGCGCGGGTTTCTCAAAAGAACGGTTTGAGTTGATTCACATGATTTAATAACGGAAGAGTGTACAGGAAAAGGAATGGAGGACATAATCGGATCTGGATAAGGGATGAACGATCAATCCGACTTCTAGAAGAAAATTGGAGAGTAAAGACAGAAAAACGAATTAAAGTTGGCGAAGAAGCTCGTAGACTAGGATAATTTGATATAAATGCAGTGGATACAAACCTAAAAGTAATGTGTTTGAACATAGGAAGTATTATGATTTGCTACTCTGAGCTTGAAATAATACAAGAAATAAAAGATACTGATATAGATGATATAGATTCCTACTGAGACTGGGTTGTACAGAAATAAAACAAGGTTTCATAGTTTCTAAAATTATGGGTCAATACATGATTTTAGAGGTACAATACAGGCTGGCGTAGCAATGTACATAATGATTAAAATATTTGAAAAAAATCTAGCGATAGATGCAATCAATAGTCCATCATTAGCCAGTTTTTAACATTTGAAACAAAATTTATCCACCTATCAGGATCGTTAGGATAAAAGAAGTAATATGTGTCGATATAAATATAAATCTATCAAAGAAATACTCAGGTAGAGTCAAAGATTAAACCAATACTATAAACTCAAACGATTACGTTGTAGCTAACACTCTAAATAAAACTGAGGCTACCAGAAGCACTACAGACTCGGCAACTAAAATTGATCATTTGATTATATCAGCTATATGTTAAACAGGAAAAAAATCCAGATAAAATGAGATACTCAAAACACGTTTCAAAAAACCAAAAAATAAAGTGTATTTAGGAATTGCTAAACTGACGAAAATGAAGCAAATCAGTATTTTAAGAAAGCGCAGGATAATCTACGGAAAACTTAGTTAGCAATCATGGTCAGCAACAGTTGACCTAAAGTTAAGGGAAAATAAACTCCCGGCACCATACTCACGAAAACTATTAGGATCCGTCTTCTAGTTGAATTTCGTTCCCCCATATCTTTTTATTCTTCAAAATTCCTTTGCTTGATAGTTCCAACAGTCAGTAATTCAACCATTTTCGTTTCCAACTATTTGATTTTCAATGAATTATTAATAATAGAAAAAGAGGAAATATAGAATAAAGAAGGATATCAGAGGTAGGAAAGTGATCGTAGCCCTTGAGATTTTGGTTGAGTGGAAGCGCAACGTCACACCGCAACCATGAGCCACACCAACCTTGAATGGTATCTCACAAACCGCTGGTTCCTCGCGGTTCTTCTTAAAATGCAGCATACACATAATCACCATGCAATAATAGCCAGGGGTAGTTGACCAGAGGTGAAGGAAGAAAACCTCTTGACTATTCCTACTATATTCATTACAATTCGTCTGCTAGGAGAATTTTGTTCCCTCCATATCTTTTCACTCAAATGTTTCTAATATCGGAAGATTTCCCGTTTTTACGAGGTTTTACATCGGATGCTCTAGTTTGTTCCCAGTTATTTTTTTGATTAAAATTTCGATCTTATCATAACCAAAGAAAGATAACACGATCGAGTGGAACAGTATAGTGCAGAGGGAGAGAAGTCTATTCAGTGGATAAGAATGCTATCTGCTTCTGCTATTATAAAATATATATTATCATTCACTTTTTCATAATTTTGTAATATTTTTCAATAGATACTCCTGGTGATGAGAAAGATAATTTTTCTCAATGTTGAGAAAAGTTAAACTTCTAGAAAATTTTTCGGGTTTGGTTCTCAACCAAACTTGATCCTTGTTGTTTCTTCAAAATGGCCGAATGCCTTGAATATCACATTCAGTGTTGTGTACAGTGAATCACGTCGAATCGTTGCCGACTTATCTAGAAAATTTTTGATTAATGCTGTTATTTCAACAAAACTGTACATTCCTGATTCATTGTGATTAGATGGATTGAATAAATTCTACACACGATACACAAAGGTCCAAAAATCGGAAAAGCTGTCCAAAAGTAGAAAATGTTCATAAAATGGGTCAAATTTTCCTACTCGAGAGTTTTTGGGGTCGCTGATCACGAATCAGGTGTCACAAATTAAAAAAAAAATGGTGAATCCAATATGGCGGACAAGTGTGCCGAATAAATTTTTGATATATTCTCAAATTTTTATAAGGGGGTTTTCGCGGTCGCTGATCACGAATCTGGAGTCAAAATTCCCAAAAACAAAATGTCGGGATCAAAATGGCAAACAATTTCTCCAAAACTCAATCGATTTTCAGTTTATCATTATCGTGGAGTTATTGAAGTCGCAAAATCCCAAAAAGTCAGTGTCTGGAAGTCTTTAAGGTGCACAAACACACTTTCTTGGAAAAACCATCACAGGAAATATGTCTTTGAAGTTAGTAACTTCTGAACAATAAGGTTTCGTAACTTATTGTCAATAATTTACTACAGAAATAGGCGTAGGAAAAGATTGTTTATTTCAAACGGTATCATTAAACTTAACTTAAACTCACTTCATTCAACATCCACTTCATCATCATCGTTATTATCTAATTCGAAGTTTTAATTGCAAAAAAATGGCGACAGCTTCTGAATCAAAGCTATTTATTTGCTTCCAAACATTTCCCAAGACTCCAAATGAATGGATCAGTTTGCGGATGGATCAATGCCAAGTTGGCGGTATGCCTCTTTCATCTCGAATGCATATTGCGAAGGAATTTTTCGCTTTAGCCAATGTCAAATAGTTTTTGTTTCAACCGGCATTGCGGCTCTCAATCCGCAATCAATGACTCCAAAAAAAACCTAATTTTTAAATTTGAAAAAAATTATGGGTAGTGTGCTGAAAAATTGTCCTGCATATTGTATACGCCATTCTTATTGTGTGGAATGTAGATCAAGTTCGTCGTCAACAACAAAATATGATCCTGGATTTCCCAGGATGCAGAATGAAAAGTTCGTTAAACAAAAAAATGTTAGGTGACTACTCTGTCATGGTCGGATGTGGCAAAACACAGTCCACGTCAACACAGCCGACAAAAAGAGAGTACATTACGTCCATCTGCAAACATCCGCCACTTTAAAATTTAGAACAGTGCAGGACATCTTAGGATCACAACTACTTTGACACATTTTTGCAGACCTTTTTTTATGATCAGCTTAAGTTGCGAGCTATTTCGGTTTCCGATTTTGAAGCATGTTTGGTTTCATAAAATGGGTTTTGAATTTATAAATATATTCAACGTACCTCCAGAAACACCCTCCATATCGTATACAATCAACGCAACAGCAATTGAAATTTCCATGCACACATTAACGAATCGATTTTTCTACCATTTTCAATTGCCCTTGGCTACTTGGCGGAGCGGTCCACTATGAACAGCAGTCTTAGCACTTAAATACGAAATCAAGCTGTCGGTGGTAGACTGTTTTTGAATAAATAGATACGAAAGAGTGATATGGAATAGAAATACTTTTCTCATAATGACCTCAATGGGAAAAAATTATTGTAATCCGTTAACTACGACGCTCTGGAGTCCAACCGTGCTCACAGTTTTAGAGACATCATCTGCTCATGCAAAAAATGGAAGTGTGTGATACGGCGTCTGCAAAAATAGATAAGAAGAAAGAGATACCGGTATCGGAAGGAGTCATGCAGGGTGACTCTTCGAGCCCTTTGAGTTTCATTTTATTTATGGTGGATATAGGAAACTTTTCCGTTCCAAGGTTGTAAGTGGGTTGAATACAAATGGATGTATTGATATTCTGTTGCTTCTTTGCGCCGATGACTTAATTATCTTGGTACAACCTCAGACTGATTTGAAAAATAAATGGGATATACTGCCTGAATATTGCGCTGTTAATATCTTAACAATCAACACGCGGAAGACCTATGCGTCCGCATAGGGTTCTAATGCTACCTGTATACTTTTGCCTATCTTATTGAAATCTAAAACGGATTTTTGGTCATGCAGAAATAAACTGTTCAGTAGTTCAGTAGTTTTTTCAAGAAGCGTTTGCAATCGCTTATGAGCCTAAAAAATGAAGGGTCAAGACTTGAATGAGACCGCGTAAAATTAGAACATAGGGTATTATCTTCAGCTTGGGACTGAGTTGTGAAAGTTCTGGAAATGAAAGCAAATCTTCTGACTAGGATCTTCTTCTTTAAGAAAAGTTAAACTGCTGTCTTCTATAATTGGCAGTATGAAAAACAATAGGGCAGCTCATGTTCAGCACTTGCCTAATGTCATCAACACGGGGGACCCCGTTCGCAGCACAAACCCAAAGTTATGGATATCAAAGGAACATGAAGCACTGCTAGCTTTTAACGAACATCTCAAGTTGCATGACATCATTCAATTTGATAATAGGAGATCGTCTTAAATCCGTGTACAGATATCCATTTGAGATTATCAGGTTATACAATCACCCGAAGCTCTCAACTAACAGAATATTATCCCAATTTCATGAATTAAAACTGTTCAGAGGATTGGTCCTAATCAAATCTATAGTATTTGTAACAAAAAGGGGAATGAAACTCTAACTGTTCTACTGTCTCATCTACAAGAGTATGCTTAACTATTTTTTGTCTGGCTTCCCACAACTTCTAAACATCGATTGAGAAGCTGGGATATTGTCACTCCTCACGGACGTGGACAGAGTTTCAGTAAAGGTTTTATTTTTCTACATCCCCAACTGCCTCAAGCCACAATCATTATACGACAATGAATAATTGTAATTTATTGAATATATATTTAAATATTAATTTTCTGAGTTTGAATACAGACAGTGCCTTGAGAATAACTCGATTGAAGTGAACCTCAAAGCGGAAACAGGTAAGGCTTAGCAAAATAACATTCTTGGAGCAGAGATTCGCTCTCGTCAAGAATTATTGCTCTCAGAAGAGGAAAAAGGAAAATAAAAAGAGTGTCAAGAGAAGTTTGAGATTTTGCGCAACACTAACACTTGTGGAAAAATAATTCTTTTTAATAGCGTGATGTTTTGAATGATCAATCGCCGTTAGTCAATTAATATAGTGGACTCTGACATCAACGGCTGAACTTGAAAGTACCCACTTGTCATTTCCATTCAGGCAAGAAACATAATATTTCTTCTTCTTCATTCATTACCTCAAGGGTTTACATAACTTCCGTTCCTCCACATCATAATGCAACGTGATGTTACGGGGTGACTGAAAGACGACGAGCGAGCGAGCGAGTGAACGACGAGTGTTCGAGTGTTTGAGCGTTTTTAGCGTACGAGCAAGAGAAAAAGAGCGCTTCCTCAACTCATTCTACCTAATTCTACTTATTCTTACTGTACAATGTTTTCTATCTCATTTTTCCTTATGTCTTCCGTTTCCTTTTTATTTTTGCTTCCCTTCCACCTTAACCTTTTCCTTCACACAATCATGCTTTCATTGTATCTCATTCGCTCCTCTAGCTTCCTGCTAGAATAGCGCAAGTGATAAGTGTGTTCAGGGGTTTGTGAGTGAGAGGGTGAATGGTGTGTAAAAGGGAAGAGTTCGGGTGTGGATATTTTTCACAATTGAGACTGCTTAGTGTTATTGAGATACTGCATTTAGTTTGGAGTGACGTCAAAGTCTAAGGCGCAGGTACAGGGTTTTGCCGCTAGAGACGCTGGAGGCGGTTATTTCAAAGGCAGGAAGATTATAATCTGATTGATGGGTGACGTAGGAAGTGAAAGCAAGGAAGAAAGGGACTTCGAAGGTGAGGTTTTCAAAACGCCAAAACGAGAGAAAAAATGAAGGAAGACGAGGAGGGAATATGGGGAAACATTAGAAAGGGAGAACTTAAGAGCGAAAAGTTTGGAATATTCCGAAAGTTTCATGAAACGGAAAAGAAGAGAGAGGAGCAGCGAGAAAACAGAAGAAGTAGCAGCAAACCTAAAAACTCCGAAAATGATGAGGACACAACCGAGGAACAAAAGTAGTAGTAGTGAGAGGATTGATGATAGCAGAGATGAGGCTAAAGAGGCGTCGAAAGACCTAAATTTAAAAGAAATATGTATAATGATGGTAGAAGTAATTTGAATGCGGGAAAAAGCCAGGAGAAACGGGGGTAAGAAATAAACCAGGAGATAAGACGGGAAATGGCGGAACTTAGGAAAGAAATGAAAAAAAGGAGAAAGTGAGGGAAAACTTTGAGAAAAGGATGAAGAGCCTAGAGGAACAGCAAGAGAAGAAGGAGGAGCCAAAGAAAAGAGTAGAAGTGGTAGAAACTAGGATAGAAAAGATACAAAGCGCAATCCAGGAAGTTAAAGGGGGGAGACGGAGAAGGGCAGGGGAATGAGGAAAGGTTGAGAAAAATAGAAAGGAGGATGGAAAAGAGTGAGAGAGAGAGACGAAAGAAGGAACAATATAGTGATGAAAGGTATAATATTGGAGGAGCGAAATTCGGAGATTTGGAAAGATGGAAATAATGATAAGGGAAACAAAAACAGTGTAAAAGGAAACGAGTAAGGAAGAAAATAGTAGGGAAGAGAACGGAAATGAATGGGATGAGGAATAGAAAGAGAGAAAGAAGGCAGTGAGAAAGGACATAAGGAGATGGAGGAAAGGAAAAAGTAGTAAAGCTCAATATAGAATAAAAAAGAAGAAATATACTGAGATGTGTGAAAAGGAAAAAGAGGTGTAAAATAGGAGGTTTGAAGAAGAGGCGGAGAAGGCTGGAACAGAAGAAGAGGTTTGGAAAGTAGTAAATAAAGAGAGGAAAAGGAGAAAGAGGGTGAACTAGGATATAGAGATGGTAGAATGGAAAAAGCATTTCATGGATCTGCTAGGAGGGGTAGAGAATAAAGTAAGGAAGGGCAGAAGAGAGGGAAGGGAAAGAGACGAGAAAAAGGACATTACAAGAGAAGAAATAATCAATGTTTTAAGAATAGTGAAAGAGGGAAAAGCTCCGGATCTGGATGAGAATCCAAATAAAGAATAGAAATATAAGGGAAGTGAACTAAGGATATGGGGGTTAATAATGTGCAAAAGGGTATGAAAAGGAGGGGTTGGCCAGAGATATGGAAGAAAGGAGTAGGGGTACCGTTATTGAAAAAAAGGCAAAGGGGAGGAGGTCAAGGATTATAGGGGATCGAGGCTAATGCCAACCTTGTACAAGTTGTATGTAACGGTATTATCGGAGATAATAAAGAAATAAATAGGAGGATAAAAAGAAGAAGGGAGGAATGATAGCTATGTTCGCAAACATGAAAGCGGCGTTTGATTCTCCGGACAGGGGAGAGATAGGAAAGGTTATGGTAAAAGAAGGTGTTGACGTTAACGTTAACGTGAGGAAAGTAAAGACATATACACTGGCATTCACAGATATTGTAATGATGGCAGAAGATGAAGAGGGAATGGCGGGTCTAATTATAGGTCTGGATAAATTCTTAGAAAGGAGGGGAAGAGGGAAAGTATGGTCTGTGAGATGGAAGGGAGTGAAGATTGGAGAAGTAAAAGAGTTTAAATATTTTTAATACAACTCGCAAGCAAATGAAGATCATAAGGCACATATAAGAGAAAGAACAAAAAAAGCGGCAGGTGTAATAGAGCAGGTATGCGTAATAGGAAAAAGAAGATTCAAGAAAGATTTGCAAAAGAGAATCTGGTTGTTTGATCCCCTGGTGTGGCCAATTTTAGGAAATGGAGCAGAGATATTGGGATGAAAGGAAAGGGAAGAGATGGGAAGGTTACAGAAACGATATGCGGGATGGCTTCTAGGAGTGGATTGGAGGACACCTGGATATATGGTGAGAGAGGAAACGCCTAGGGAATCAGGTATCAGAGCAGGGAAGAGGGCATGGAAATTGTAAGGAAAACTGAAAGGAGGGGAGGAGAGTTGGCGAAAGTATGTCTGAAGGAGGTAGAAGAAAAAAAAGGGATCCAGTTTACAAAATTGGAACAAGAAAGGAGAGATTTCCTGTCAAATATACATATAGGAGGGAAAATTGGAGTAAACTTTGAAAAATTAGAAGGCATAGAGAAGGAAAGTCAGTTATTAGAAGAATCGGGAAAAATAATGGAATCAAAATGCAATAGATGGTATAAGATAATGAAGAAGGAAGGATTACCAAAGTATTCGGAAAAGGGATGGGGAGAAAAGAGATGGACAAGAATAGCAAGATTCAGATTAGGAAATGAGGTTAGGGCAGGGATGTATTAAGGAGAACAAGAAAAAAGAAAATGGAGAATACGTGAATAGGAAGGAAAAACATGAGAACATGTTTTTTGTTTCAACCAAGCTAATATACACGCGTCATTAATGTTCACGTAGCGCCCAGTGATACCTTACGCAGCAATTATAAAAACATGACTGAGACGTTCGTGCGCGTCACTGGCCGTCTACGCACTAATAATTAGTGCGTGCGTGGCACTCACCGATGTGCGAATCTTTTAAAGAATCACGCTGACCCGCATGAAGTTTTTCGCCCTGAAGGCTCCTGAGCATCGGCATGATTCTTTATTTTTTTGCAAATCGCCAATGTGACAGCCGATGTTCATAAGCCTTCAGGGCGAAAAACTTCATGCGGGTCGGCGTGATTCTTCAGAGGATTCGCACATCGGTGAGTGCCGCGCACGCACTAACTATTGGTGCGGAGACTATGGCAAGTGACGCGCACGAACGATACAGTCATGTTCTTATCTTTATTGCGTAAGACATCACTGGCCACAGCGTGAACACTAATGAATCGTGTGTGGACACTAATAAATGGTTCGTACGCAGCGTGCAGTGTTGTCTGGTTGCTTTTTTCACGCCAAACACGAATAAGTCGTGTCAAACGACATGTGTTCTAAAACATATTACTTATGTTGTATCTCCCGAAGTTCTCCAAATCTACTTATGGACCGAGCTCGTATCGCAAAATGAGGTTATGTGTCGTCAGCGACTTCGCGCAAAGTCCTGTAAAAAGTAGGTGGATATATTGCTCAATATAGTAAAATATGTAAAGCAGAATAATGCTTCATTGCTCAATATTCAGGAACTAATATACATTCGACACGTATCAAGAATACATTATCTGCACAGTAATAGCTTTCTCGTAATCGATATTCCATTTATATTGCGTGTTGCCTAGGCAAAGAATGTCCCATTCAGAAAAAATATGGATTCATCTTGAAAGGAGAGCATTTCTACCCTTTCACAAATCAAAAGCAAAGCGAAATGGAAATTGGATTTTCCACGCTAAACACGTCACACTCTTGTAATGCTTCTTCGACTGCTTGAAGACTTGGTTTATTATTCAACCGGGATACTGAGCATAAATTTCGGAACATTTCTTATTTGAGTTTCCCGACGAATTAAGGATATCGGAATTTATAGTTTCCTGTAGAATTCATAAGTCAAATCATAATAATTTATTACTCTAATTTTATGCACTAAAATTGATTTTTAGTGAATCAAAAATTTTTTAGGGATGATTAGTTGGGTATCCTGAAAAACTTGCTACATCTTATATGTAACAAAATTGATGGATAGAGTTGTCGAAGATTTTGCATTCATTGTTATTGAAAACCCGATTGAATTTCGATTACGTATAATCGCTAAATGTGTCGAATTTAAAATTTTCAAAATCGGCTGGAGAAATATTCTGCAGAAAATTTCTATGTTTTATCCTATCCAATAAAATCGATGTAATGAATCTTTTGAAAATTTTGCACTCATTATTGTTGAGAACCAGATTGTATATCTATCATTCGAAATGGTTTTTTATATCTTGACATTTGTAATTTTCGACATAAATTTTGAAAGGTATCTAAAGATGATAATCCATTCGATCAAGAAGAATCATAAAAATCCTTATGTGAAATGCATAACATTTGATATAACAAATACTGACCTTCCGTGATTCAATCAAAACTTTCGAATCATCTAACAAGAATCAGTGAATTTGCAACCAATCATTTCTGTTCGAAATAATCGAAGTTACGAACTTGAATAAATTCGGATTGTGTGAGCGTATATTGTCAAAAACTAAGAATTTCAAGAGAAAAAGAATTCTTCTCTTTGAAGATTTCAAAGAGAATTTATTAATTCGCTACAATTTTATTTTACATTTTCCGCGTTTTACTTCAGAAATAAGTATTTTCAACCAAGAATCATAATAATTCAAAGATCATCAATTATACAGCCCCATGAAAAAATGAATCCGGATCCGTGGTTGTAGTTGCCAGATTAGTAACCGTCTCCTAACCTCAAAAAGCTTCATTTATTGGTATTTTTTTCATTAAAAATATGCAGGAAAGAAAGGCGTGCTTTTTTCATTATGTTCACCACAGATTTGGAATCAGCGGCAAAAAATACATGAAAACTGTCTCTTAAAGGCCGCTGGGCAAAATACTTCGTGGTGGGAGAAGAAGTTCAGAGAGAACAATAGCGCCAAATTTAAAAAAAAAAAATTAAAAATTAAAATTCCCGCCAATCAGAGCAGTTATATCTTATAGGTTTTGGGTCGATAAAACATAATCCGTGGTCGTAATCCCCAAATTAGTTACCATATTCTTTCTAACCTCAAAAAGCTTTGTTTTGCGGCTCTTTTCTCATTTTAAAATTTGGAGGAAGGAGACGCGTGCTTTTTTCATTATTTTGACTGCAGATTCGGAATCAGCTGTGAAAAATACGTGAAATCTGTCTCTTCAAGTCTGCTGAGCTTAACACTTTGTGATGGGGTTAAGACCATAAAGAGTACAATAGCGCCCTATTTCGCAAAAAAAGAGGGGTTATTATTTCCGCCAATCAGAGTGGTCATATCTTATGGGTTTTGGGTCACTAAAACAGAATCCGTGGTCATAATCACCAGACTAGTTACCGTATCCTTTCTAACCTCAGAAAGCTTCGTTTTATGGCTCTCTTCCAATTTTCCAATTTGCAGGGAGGAAATATGTGCTTTTTTCATTATTTTGACCACAGATTTGGAATCAGCGGCGAGAAATACATGAGAACTGTCTCTTCAAGTCTGCTAGGCTCAATACTTTGTGATGGGGGAAAGACTCTAGAAAGAGTACAATAGCGTCGAATTTCGAAAAAAAAAGAGTTGATTTTCCCACCAATCAGAGTAGTCATATCTTATGGGTCTTGGGTCGCTGAATCCGAATCGTTGATCGTAGTTCCCAGATTAGTAATCTTATTCTTCCTAACCTCAAAAAGATTCGTTTATGGCTCTTTTCTTATTTCAAAATATGCAGGAAGGAAACGCGTGCTTTTTTCATTATTGTGTCCGCAGATTTGAATCAGCGGCGAAAAATAAATGAAAACTGTCTCTTAAAGTCCGCCGGCCTCAATGCTTTGTGGTGGGGGAAAGACTCTAGAAAGAACAATAGCGTTGAATTTCGCAAGAAAAAGTAAATGTTTCCGCCAATCAGAGTAGGTATATCTAATGGGTTTTGGGTCGCTGAAACAGAATCCGTGGTCATAATTACCAAATTAGTTATTCTTTCTAACCTCAAAAAACTTAGCTTTTTGTATCTTTTTTCATTCCAAAATATGCAGAAAGAAAACGCGTGCTTTTTTCATTATTTTGACACAGATTCGGAATCAGCGACGGAAGATACATGACAAATGTCTTTTTGGGGCCGCTGGGCTCAATACTTTGTGGTGGGGGAAAGACGATAAAGAGAACAAAAGCAGCGAATTTCGCAAAAAAAAGAGTTAATATTCCCGCAAATCAGAGTTGTCATTTCCTATGGGTTTTGGGTTGCTGAATCCGAATCCGTAGTCGGGTTTCTGCAATTAGTCACAGGTCTTTTTCTAACCTCAAAAAACTCCTTTTTCGCTATTTTCACATTGCGAAATATGTAGAGGAAGAAAACGTTCTTTCTTTTAATATTTCGACCACAGATTTGGATGCAGTAGCAAAAGATGTACAAAAATTGTTTCTCTTTGTCTGCTGAGCCCAGCATTTTGTAGTGGGTAAGATACTGTACAGAGAACAATAGCGTAAAACCAGCACAAAAAAATAGTTCATATTCCTGCCAATCAGAGTCGTCATTTTTTATTGATTTTGTGCCACTAAATTCAAATCTCTGGTAAAAATAATTTTTAAAAAACGCTTTTTTTTCTACTTATTTTTCATTGCGAATTAAAGTTCAAAAAACGAGGTTTCTCGATGTTAGGAAGGAAACGGTCACAAATCGCAAAATTCGGACCACGTTCCCGGATTCAGGGACACAAAATCCATATAATGTGAGTACTCTGGTCCGTGTGTATGGTAATTATTAGATTTTGAGAAGAATATCAATTTGTTGAATATTCATAAGCCAAGCTTGCGGTCTCCACCATGAATATTGATATGTATTTTAAGAATAATTCAAAATTCAAAAAATCATTATATTTCGGAAGAGAGTTATAATACATCAAAATTCCTCGTGTATATATGTATACATGTATTAGAGATACATACTTAAATTTGAATGAAGAATTGAAAATTCATTAATTTTGTTGTTAACTCGTTCTTTGTGTTAGAAGTTTATTCATGTTGAAATATCTCTTCCTAATTAATTCTTTAGACGATTTTTCATTCTAGCTATAACTATATCTCTTTGATTGAAAATTTACCTTCTCTTGATAAAATTCCATTTATTCGGTTAGAAATTGATCTTTTATTATTTTTATTTTTGAGTGGCCAGTTGGCCTTCGGGGCTGAGAAATGAGCCTTGGACCTACCCCGTCTTGTTGCGGGTTCGATTCCCGCCTCGCATTAGAGAACAAGAATCAGATTTTTTTTTCATTTTTATTATTATTTTCCGACTGTTTCTCATTCAAAATTATAATCTTGCTGGGTTAAAATATCATCTTATAAGTATTTTGTTAGGAATTTATATTATTTGGAAGATGAATGAATAGAATCACTTTTTCTTTGTTCAAGATTCATGATTTTTGTTAAAAATTCCCCAATTTGATTTCAGATTCTATGCAATTGGAAATCTAGCTATTCGGAAAACAGAAACTTTTTTGTTGCGAATTATTCTTTTTAGATATGAATTATTTTATATATTGTATCTGTTTGAAAATTTTTCTTCCTTTACTGAAAAGTTTACTTTTCGGTTGAAAGTTGTACTGCTCTCGTAGGAATTCATTTTTTTCAAAATTCACCTCTTGAATTGGAACTTTGACTTCAAACTTGGTAATAAATTCATATATTTGAATAAAATTCGTTTTTTTTTAAGAGCATTAATCTTCTTTGAGGTAAGTTTTTTAGTTGTCGAGAATTCAAATATTTTACTGAAGATTGATATTTTTTGCTCAAAATCCAACTAGATGGTTTGAAATTCACCTACTTCGTTAATAATTCTTTTGATTTCCGATTCAATTTGTTACATGAAAACTTTTTCCTTTGGGGAATTTCTCTTTTTTGATAGAAAATTAATCTGGTTTGTAAGAAATTAATATTTCTGGTTGAGGATTGATATTTGTTGATCAAAATTCTCCTATTTTCATTGAGCTAAAGAGGTTGAACACATTCTTTGTTTTTTCATTAAATATTTTTTTGCATTGAGAATTCATAGGATCCATTTTAGAGTGGTGAGTTATATTTTTAAGATACGAATAAAACTGTTCTGTCGAAAATTCATGCAGTTTTTTTGCAATTCATCTTTTGGTAGTGAATCGATCTCCTCCAATGCAATTCATCTGAAGTAAAATTATTTTCCTAATAATTAAACTATTTGGTTGGAGTAAATTCCTTTGGTCAAAAATTCAACTGTGTTTTTGAAATTTGGTCCTTTTGGAACACACTCTCAATCTTTTTGGTTAAAAATTCATCTACTGGGTTATAAATTCAGCCATTTTGTGATAAATGAATTTGTTTGGTTCAGGGTTTGATAACTTTGTTGGAATTCAAAATCAATTCGAAGCCATCTTTCTCAGTACAAAATTAAAATGCTCTTGAAAACTGGTCGTTTTATAAGAAAATTGATCTTGGTTAAAATCTAAGATCACAAAAGAGTGTATCTTAAAATTTAAAGCATTCAATTCCGACTTGTTTTGATGCCCTTAGTGATAATCGCCTATTAGGACAGATCCTGATGACTAGAAATATGAAAAGGTTTTTAAAAATTAACAAATTTCTCCACAAAACCTCTCTATACAATAAATTACGAATTTATTCAAATAAGGAAATCGTACTTTTTCCCATGCAAATAATTTAGATTGCTTTTGGGAAAAAGGCTCATAATGAGATCTCACAGCCGAAATCACTGAATTTCGAAGAAAATTTGCTCAAATGATAACGCGAGCGGAAAATGAATTGCTCGGCGCTTTGCGGAGTAAAGTTTGATTTTCTGATCTCATGTTTTTATTTTCCTCATGTGCACCTTATGCAGAGTGTTTTTCACTCACACGTAAGTAATCTCAGACCTAGTTCACGAGTTTGACTCAGCTGAAAGACGACAGAAAAGGCTGAAAACGCGACCTTTATTTTCTCATCCACGAGCCCAGGTTGCAGCTTTTATGGTCGGCAGTAAAAAGCTCTTTATTTTTACTGTTCGTTTAAAAAGACGGTATAGGTTTGGGATCTACCCAGCATTTATAGCCTAGTTTGAACCGAATACAACTCACGTTCTTGGTTAGTCAGCCTTGGAAAAAGATAATAGACACATCCGATTTTAGATAAAACAGAGTTTGAAAGTATGTGATTATCAAATCAAAGATCAAGGAACCGTTTGGGAGTTGGACGAATATTTTTTGCAACACCTCGAGAATGAATTATTCGAGAGAGAGAATGCAAATTTTTTACGGGTTTTTTATCGAAAAAGAGAAGATACGTGTCTGAGGATTTTTTTATTTTGCAATCGTTTGAGAAATTGATAGGGTTGAAAGATTGAGAATTTGAGTGGAGACTTTTTTTTAATTTATAACTCATGTTCTATTCGAGCTAGAGACATTATTCTTTTTTCATCTGAAAGGTAAAATAACGAGCTTTAATAAAAAAATCATTGTAAAAATATCATTGACAAATTGGAATTGTTATAAAGAATTGAAGTTTTTAAATTGATTTTTACCTAGTTTGACTCCCATGAATGAAGTTCTTACTATTTTTATCGTGTTCTACGTCAACTCCCGATCGAAGACGATTTATTTCAAAATGGTGAAATTATTATTACTATCGAAAAAATTTAATGTATCTAATGGTGTCGAGCGCGGTACCTCACACCGGCGCGGTGCGGCGCGCGTATCACATTGCACGGCCGATTTTGTTTTTTGATATCGTTTTTCTCTTGAATATGAATATTTATTATACATTTTAAAACTGATAATCTTATTTCTTAGACAAGATTTCTTTATCGAAAATTCAAGAAATAAATAAATAATAAAAAGGAAAAGAAAAAGATCATTATTGAAAATGTAGATAACTTTATTAGGATTATTAGGATTATTATTTAAATTTCTTGATCAAGAAAGACGAGTTTGTTAGAATACAGTTGGAATATCAAACTGGAAGTTTATTCATGAAGACGAATTTATAAAATAATACATTTTTGGAAGAAAATAGACGAATTTTCTAGAAGGAAGTTAAAGTTTCTTATAGGTAGTTGAATTTTCAACCTGGAGAAGTAAATCCTAAACAAATAAGTTATTCTTCAATCTTGAAATTTAAATTTTTTACCAGAAGAGGAGAAAATTTCCAATCCAGAAGGACACCTTCAATTCAAAATCATGAAATATTTACTAAACAGTATTGAATGATTAATAAAAGAAGCAATTATAAAAAAAACCGATCCAATCATAATGGACAAATCGTCTATCCAAGAAGACGAATTTTGAAAATAATACATTTTTTTCAACAAAAAATACAAATTTTCTAGAAGGTACTCAAAGCTTCTAGAGGGTGTTTGCATTTCCAACCTGAAAAATTGAACGCTCAACAAAAAAGTCCATTTTTATCGTTAAAATATAAATTTTCTACCAGAAAGATGAATATTTCCAATATTATTTCGAGAAACTAATTTTTCTGTCACAAATTTCCTTTTTTGTTGATGGAAATTGCTTTCTCATGTTAGAAAAATCATAGTTTTTGTTAGAAAATTCAAGTGTTTTTTATGGTATAATTTGTTTGTTTGTTTTAGAATTGAACAATTATGTTGAAAAAAGTAATTGCAAGCTTTGAAATTCAATTACTTTGTTAGAAATTCAACTATTTTGTAAAAGTTATTTCTCTGGATAAAAAAACCACTGTTATGTTCGAAATTTGTTTTTGATTGTCGAAAGTCGTATTTTGTGGAATAAAATTCAACTGATCTGCCAAAGTTATCCTTTCTAATCAAAATTCGAACTATTTTATTGAAAATTAATCATTTACTGTAGGAAAATCGCCTTTTTTGTTTAAAAATTCAATTTTTTCAGTTAAATATTATTCTTTTTTTTTTGTAAATCAAATTTTTTTTAAATGTTATAATTTTATCAAATGTGATTTTTTGGATGGAGATTCAAATATTTAAAAACTTACTTGTTCGAATGAGAAATTCAACTGTTTTGTTGAAAATCATTTTCTTCTGTAGGGAACTCGTTTTTTCTTTATTAAAATTGAACTACTTTCTTGAGGATGCAACTGCTCTTAGTTGAAGTTGAACCTCTTTTGTTTAGAAAAACAACTCTTTTGTTGAAAAAGTAATGATATTTTTGAATAGTGATTTTCCTAAAGTTATCATTTTTTGATCGAGAATCGGATTTTTCTGTCACCAATTTTCTTTTCTCTTGATCGAAATTGTTTTCTCATGTTAGAAAAATCATCATTTTCGTTAAGAAATTCAAGTGTTTTCTATCGTATAATTTATTTCTTTGCTTTAGAATTGAACACTTATGTTAAAAATTATATGCAAGCTTCGAAATTCATTCTCGATGGTCGAAAGTCGTTTTTGTGGATTAAAATAAATTCAACTCATCCGTCAAAGTTATCTTTTTTCATCAAAATTCCAACTATTATATTGAAGATTCATCTCTGACTGTATGAGAATCGTATTTTTTGTTGAAAAATTCAACTTTTTTCAGTTAGACATCAATCTTCTTTGTTTGTAAATCAAATTTTTTTGAATGTTAAAATTTTACCAAATGTGATTATTTTGCTGAAGATCCAAATATTTCAAAAACTTATTTTTTCAAATCAGAAATCCAACTGTTATGTTGAAAATAATTTTCTTCTGTAGGAAAATCGTTTTTTCTTCATTAAAATTCAACTATTTTGTTGAAGATTCAACTGCTGTTAGTTGAAGTTGAACCTCTTTTGTTTAGAAAACCAACTCTTTCGTTACGAGAGTAATTATATTTTTGAATAGAAATTTTCTTAAAGTTACCATTTTTGATCGAGAAACGAATTTTTCTACTCACAAATTTCCTTTTTTGTTGATGGAAATTGCTTTCCCACGTTAGGAAAATCATCATTTTTGTTAGAAAATTCAAGTATTTTTTATTGTATAATTTATTTATTGTTTTAGAATTCAACAATTATGTTGAAAAAAGTAATTGCAAGCTTTGAAATTGGATTACTTTATTATAAATTTAACTATTTTGTAAAAGTTATTTCTTTGAATGAAAAATTCAAATGTTTTGTTCGAAATTTGTTTTTGATGGTCCAAAGTCGTATTTTGTGGATGAAAATATATACTCATCCGTCAAATTGAACTTTTCTTTTTAACAAAATTCAAACTATTTTATGGAAAATTCATCATCTCTTGGAAGAAAATCGTATTTTCTGTATAAAAATTTAACTTTTTTCAATTAAATATCAACCTTCTTTGTTTGTCAATCATAATTTTTGTTAAATGTCATAATTTTATCAAATGTGATTATTTTTCTTGAGATTCAAAGATTTTAAAAACTTATTTTTTCAAATCAGAAATTCAACTGTTTTGTTGAAAATCATTTTCTTCTGTAGGAAACTCGTTTTTTCTTTATTGAAATTCAACTATGTTGTTGAGGATGCCACAGCTCTTAGTTGAAGTTGAACCTATTTTGTTCAGAAAAACCACTTTTTTTACGGAAGAAATAATATTTTTGAATAGAAATTTTGTTTATGTTATCATTTTTGATGGAGGATCGAATTCTCCTGTCACAAAGCTCCTTTCCTAATGATGGAAATTGCTTTCTCATGTTAGAAAAATCATCTTTGTTGTTAGAAAATTAATATTTCTTGGAGAAAATAAACTCTTTTGATGAGAATTCAATTTCTTTGTGTAAAATTCGTCTCTTCAGCTGAAAACTCTCATCATTGGTTGAAAAATCAGATATTTTGGTGAAATATAGATTTGTTACTTTTAAATAATATCGGAAAAAAAATTTTGGATTTCTTTTATCCATACTTTATAGAGATTCATTTCGGAAGATCTCTTTCGGTGCCTCGAAAATATAATTACCCCATACTATGAAATGGGACTTATCTTAACATCAACATGGATTCTTATTTTTATTTCCTTCGCATTAAAAAAAAATAATAATACTTCCATTCTTATCCGAAACAGATTTCATCAGATCTGGATGATTCCCGATAGTCATTGATCTACGCCTGTGCTAACAAAAATTGATAAAGGAGAATAATGACTTTTTTGATTCCTTACATTTTTCCAAAAACAAGAATGTATACAAAATTTGTGTAAGGCTGCGTATTGTATAGGGTTTTACTCTCCGAACAATTTTTGCATTGTTTGGGAAACTCATTCTTTTAAGGATCAGCTTATCCTATTTCTAACATTTTTTTTATATCCTAATTTTAACGAATCCAGAACTCCCCAAGTAGAAATAGACTAAAAGACCACCCATGGCGCAAGTCTGGATGCCTTATATCTTGAATGGGCCTTGCATGGAAGCCATACATGGCACTCGCGAGTTTTGAAACCAGGCAGTTCGGTGGCCCAGGGATAAATATCCAGGGCA
>WSXT02188789.1:0-20121 GCA_011762715.2 Neuroterus valhalla | reverse complement strand
CCCCCCCCAACAATTGTGAAATTCAAATTTTGTGAAAAATTGAAACCACGGGCACAGGGGGGGGGGGGCTTTCCCCCCTCCCTCTCGTCAGGCCTGTTGTTAAGTACAAAATGTGTATGGGTGGTCAATTTTCACGGGCTATAAAAATTCAATCAGAACTAAAAGTTGTAAGACGATCCGGCCCAGTTCACACCAAAGTGGCTCTAAATAAGTTTCTATTTAAAAAGTAATCGAACCCCTTGCCCTTGAGTCCAAACGACCATTCGTTGAGCAATATCTTAAGAAAGTTCCGAACGTTTCTCAAATCTATTTTTGACCCCTTAATGAGAAGCCCCGAGATCTGAAAACTTTTGTCACCCAGAACACGTTTTAGGTTCTGGTAAAGTAGGAAATAATGAAACTGAAAGAGTGGTGTGGAAGTAAGGACATCATCTTGGCAAAAAAAAAGTTGAGAGGAGAGAGGGGAGAACTGCAGCTTATGGTTTTTCTACAACAATTACAGAGGCGAGACACCATCCCATGGGACAAGGTTCCGGACGTCCCGAGGCCTTCCCAGGTTCCGGATCCCTTCACCGTCTGGGGTCGGAAGAAGCAGGATCCTGCCAAAGAGTTTTACCAATATGCTACCATCAGGGAAAAAGAGGGAACTGTTCGTGGAAAAAATCCATCCAAAGATGACCACACTCGTCAGCTGATTGAGAGTGGAGCTATCTCCAAAGTTGGATTAGATGCAGCAGCTGAACTGGCTCTTCGGGGTCATGTTTTTGAACATGGTGTCCTTTCAAGACCACCAACCAGCCATAGGAGACCTGCCATTCCCCCCTCGAGCCGCACCAAGATCATCATGAATCTTACAAAACCTTCTTGGTACCGATTCTAGAACGACTTCGATTTTTCAGACATTATTTCTGATCAAAGATACTTTTTCAAATGATCGGAGGATCCCTTTTCCTAATAGCTGTCTTAATCGCGATTCTTGAGTGTCCATCTTTTATCTGAAACTGAAAAAAATATATGCGTATTTTCCAAATTCGGAGGAGGTCGCAAAATTGTAGTTTGGTACCCAGATCTCACATAAAAAATATATCTTATGTTCACACATCGATGATGTAGATTAAAGTTACGTATGAAGGCGATTTTTTCATTTATTTTGGGACGAGATAATTTTTTTCATAGGTGAAGGAAAAAGAAAGGGCAAAAAGTGATTTGGGTAGAAATTCTGGGGATGATTCTGGAATGAAAATCTAGAACTTTTGGCAATTGAATAAAAAACGAAGAATCAAACGATCAAATTGGGGTGAATACCTTTGAATATACATATTAATAAGAAAAATGTGAAGAAAAGAAGAGGAAGGATAAAAAAGAAAGCAACTTCCATATCTCCTCCTTTCTCTTTTTTCTATCCTCCGTCTCTTTTTCTCTAAAAAAAAAAACAGAAAACAAAAATATTCGAAATATCTACCAACTTTTCTGTGTTCGCCCAACAGCCTTATCAAAGTAAAAAATCTCCCAGCAGTTCAAAACCCGAAAGAAACCCAGGCTGGAAGATTTTGTACCTTGATAAGGGTGTTGGGTGTACACCGAAACGTTGGTAGATATTTCGAATATTTTTGTTTTGTGTTTTATTGGGAAAAAAGACGAGAGATAGAAAAAAGAAAAATAAGGGGATTTGGAGGTTGCTTTCTCCTATATCTCTCCTCTTTTTTTCTTTACGTTTTTTCATTAATAGGCATATTTGAAGGTGTTTGTCCAAATTCGGTCGTTGGATTCTTTGTTTTTTATTTAATTGCCAGAATTTACAGATTTTAACTAAAAATTTTGACGTTGAAAAGAAATTTTATTCTATTTTTTTCCCCCAATTTTATATTTTTCAATTTTCTTTGCATATACATTGGAAATCGTTATTAAAGTTGAAGAGAAGAGAAAAATCACCTTCTTACTTAATGCAATTACATTTTCTTCATTCTTACCGTTTTTTTCATTATCACTATATTTTTATAAACTTTATTGAAAAATGAATAGTTTGATTCCCGAGCCAAGAAGCCGATTTTTTTAGGAGAAAATTGGCTTTTTAACATAAAAGTTATTTTTAACAAAGGAAGAAGAATTTTATACAAAAAAAGATGACTTTCTTATAATAGAAGATGCACTTTTTACCTTGAAAGGCCAATTTTTGACAGAAAAGAGCAATTTTATCTAAGAAACTCAAGCGGATAGTAAAATTTCTAAAGAATAAATAATTTCTAACCAAATATAGTGTGATTATTGAACAGAAGAGACAAATTTTAAACGGAACAGTTGAATTTTTGGAACAAATAGTTGGATTTTAACGACAAAAAGATAAATTTTCAACCGAATCATCAGAATTTCAAACAATGAAGATAAAACTTCAACTAAAACTAGAAAAAAAGCATTTTTAACCAAGAAACATGGCTTCCAAAAAGAGGTAACTTTTTTGTGATCATAAAGAATAAATTTTTTCCCCCCGAACTACGAATTTTCAACGAAAAAGTTGATTTTACAAGCTAAAGAGTAAAATGTTTCTAGAAAACACTTAAATTTTCAAGCTTAAAAGTTAAATTGTCAAAAAAAAAATTTTTTTTTTAACGGAGACAGATGGATATTGTGGACCAAAAAAGAATACTGTTTACCTAAAAAAATGAATTTCCAACAAAAAAAATAGCTCACGACCAAGGAGAGTAAATTTTCCAACAAACAGTAGAATTTAAAAAGATAAAAAAATTATTGAACAAACTGTTTGCATTTGTAGTTGATTTTCCGAACAAAAGAGACCAATTTTTAAACCTATAAAAATGGGTTCCCAACAAAATGGTTAAATTTTCAAACAGAAAAGATTAAACTTCAACAAGAAAGTGTTTATTTTTGAACATATTGTTGAATTTTCGAATAAAGGAAATAGTATTTTGAAAGACAGTTGAATTTTGAGCCTGAGGAGTTGAATCTTCTATAAATAAATATTTCTGACTGATAAAGATGAATCATAATTCAAAAAAGATGAGCTCTTTGTCATGAGAGATCAATTTTCAACCCCAAAAACAAAGTTTAGAAAAAAGTATTGTTGGAAATTCGAAGCGTCAAGTTTGGAAACTTATATATTTTTCAATTCTTCAGCTTGAAAAATCGACTCTTTTGCTACAGATTCGTCTTTTTGTGTTGAATATTTATATTTATGATAGAAAAGTTATCTTTCTGGAGGAGAATCAAACCGGTCGATTAAATATCATGTTGAATCTATCATGTTGGAAATTTGTTCAAAAATTATCTTTGTCGTTGAAAATTATCCTTTTTGGATTAAAAATTCATTTTTCATGGTTAAAATTAACATTTTCGTTGAAAATTCAACCGCCTTCAGGAAAGTTTATCTTCTTGTCTTGTTAATTTTAATTTTTGGTTAAATAATCAACCATTCAGTCAAAAATTCACTAATTTGGTTGTAACAGTAAAAGCTTGATTGAGGATAAATTTTCTTGTTTAATTTAAACTGTTTGATCCTAAATTAACTCTTGGTTCGAAAATTCGTCTTTTTGGTTTGAAAATAAATTCTTATTGATAAAAATAACAGTCAATAAAAATACACCCTTATTGGTTGAAGATGTATCCCTCTCAGTAAAAAAAAAACTTATTTGTTGAAAACAACTCTCTCCTAAAAATTCGTCTTTTTGGCTCGAAAAATTAACTAAATGGTTGTAAACAAAGTTTTAATCTTAAAAATTTTCCCTTTTTTCTTGGAAATAACTATTTGGTTGCAAATTCACTTTTTCTGATTGAAAATAATGCCTTTAAGATAAATATTCATCTTTTCGGAATAAGGATTCGACAAAAAGTAATCATAAATAGTAAAAAATCATGAATTCATATAATTTGTTTGAATTCATTGCTACGCAGCTTTTGAAGGATAATTATAGCTATAAGTCTTAACTTTCAGAACCTTTTTTATCTATAAAAAATGGTCCCAAAAAAAAGTATCATTTAATCCTATGAAAATATGATGTTTTTCTTTTTCCAAATTTGATGGCAATCTAGGATTATACGGATTTTTTTTTGTTTCTGCATAGCATTCTTAGGATGATGATATTTGTGTGGACTTATTTTAAAAACCCCTTATTAAAAATTTGATTTCGTTTAAAAATAGCAAAAAATTCGCTGGTATTCGTTTCTTTGAGTTTTGTCGTCGATGCGCAAACATAAGATGCAATTTTTCTTATCATTTTTTCGTGTGAGATTCTCGATTCTCGTCAATTTAATTGGTTTGTAAATAAAACTTAATTTGAAATATCTTGATTTCGAATTATTTCAAACTTTGAGGCATTTTTCGAATTTGTCAACTCAAATTTCGTACTGTGAAATATTAAAGAACTTCAAAGCATACCTCGAATTTGTAAACTTGAATATTGATAAATTTCAAAAATCTAGACTTCCCATAACATTTCCAAATATAATTTATGAAATAAATCATGGACACTCTATGTATAACATATTTTTATAGAATTACAAATATTTTATTAATTGCGAAAACGTTTTTCACGCTTGAACAATAGTAACTAGATCTCGGGGCTTTACCAGTTGTCCTCCGCTTTGCATTTATTTTTGTTTAATTCTCTCATTTTTTATTATATTTTTTTTTTTTTGATTATCTGCTTGCAATACTGCCGTCCGATGCTTCACATTTCTACGATTTTTGATAGACGATGTTTTTTCATACGCCAATTAGTAATTGAATAGCAATTTGTGTATAAGGGAGATTAATAAAAATTGTAAAAGTTTCTGGAAAATTTGTACGAGTTGAATTTTTGTCAAACTTGGATTTTCCCCTTCCATCCTGATTTCGGATCAAGATTGATGCCAACGTAGGTCGAGACACCGAGTGCCACAATTGAATGTGTAAAAACGTTGATATATACGTGTATGATATATACAGGGCTGGCTTTAGTAGACATTATATTGTTTATTAAAAGAAAATGAAGAAAAAAAGTGATGAAGTTATTGGATTCAATTACATTGTTTCTTTTCAACTTTTCCAAGAAAAAAAAATTTTTTAATTTTCTTTTTTTAATTTGTTTCGAAAGAACCTAGAACCCAGAATTCCCAATTCTTAAAATTCCGAATTTCCAATCCTCTAGAATAACCGAATTCTGGAGAGAATAATAAGAGCTTATTAGAAATATTTTTAATCTAATCCTGTTTCAACAAATAAGGTAAAAAAATGTTCATCTCTACAAATTTATTATTCTTCTTCCTATAAATAGACTCGGAGTCAAGCTTTGTAAAAAGAAACTTTCCAACAAAAATAAAATTTATAATTTTGACATTTTTAGGGCAAAAAGATGGCTATCCTACAACGAAGTTGAGTTTGAACCAAAAAGAGTCATTTTTGAACAAAAAAGAGTTGCATTTAACCGAGAAGATGATATTTCTACCAAATGATCTGAATTTTTCGAAAAAATACTATTATTTCAATTTGGATTGGATAATTCTCTTCTAAAATAGTTGATATTTTAACCTCAAAAGTGTTCAATTTTGAATCAAAAAACAGTTTATACATTCAACAAAGAGGAATTTTAAATACAATAGTTGGATTCTTTCACATAACAGATTATTTAACAAACCTAAATCACGAATTTGTATAGGAATAGAGATTTCTGAAGAAAAAGATGAGTATTCAAACAAGAATAAAATATTTATTTTCAGCTGCAAAAGCTGATTCTCAATAAATAGAAACTACTTTTTGACCAGAGTATTCCATATTCAACCAAAGAAATTAATTTTCTTTCTTTTTTAGAAATTTAGAATTCATCAATAAAGTCAAATTTTCGAATTAATAGATGAATCCGTAATCAAAACAGATTTAAAATTCAAATGTTTCGTTCAAAATTCCATTTTTCCAATATAAAATTAATCTTCCAGGGTGGAAATTTATCTTTTTGGCTAGAAATTCAACTAGATGGCAGAACGTTCAATAAACTCGTTTAGAATTACCTTTCGTTACTTAAAAATTACATAATTCTAGTTGAGAATTCATCTCTTTGGTTGGAAATTTAAATATTTGGTTGAAAATTCAGTTTTCTTTTGGTAAAAAATTGATCTTTTTGAATAAAAAATTCCTGTCTTCGGTTGCAAATTCCACTCTTTGTTTATTGAAAGTTGAATTTTTGTGTCGAAAATTCATTTTTTATGTTCAAGATTTATTATTTTAGTTAAAAATTCATATCTTCGGGTGAAAGTTGATTCTTTTGTTGAGAATTTCCTGTTGTTTTGTTTGGGTAGAAACCTTAATTCTTATTATTAAAAATCCGTATCTTTAATAGAAATATAAACTTCTCTTGTTAATAATTGAGTGTTTTTGATTAGAAATTCTAATTACATGGTTAAATCTTGAACTCTTTTGCCAAAAAAACATTTCTTCGGTTCAAAATCAATCTCTTTGGTTGAAAATGTGAACATTTTGTTAAAAATTCTTTCTCTTTTGGTATGAAATTGATCGTTTCGATTGAAAATTAATTTTCCATTCGGTTGAAAATTCAACCCCTTGTTATAAAGTTCAACTGTTTTTTGCGAATTTCAGTTATTTTACCAAATTTTGTTTTGTTGCGAATCAGTTTTTTTGCTCAAGACTCATTTGGTTGAAATTCCATCTCTTCAGTTGCACTTATTTTCATTGTGTCCGAGTTTATTTCGATTGTTCAGGGAAAGATAAAAGGGGGAATTGTGAAATTGACACACAAAAGCGCAATAAAATAAAATTTTAAAACTTGTCTCTTCCGATTCTCTTTGGAATTTAGTTGACAGTATTTCCAGAAAAAAGATCTGTTGCCTGGATTAGCCTAATGGTTCGGCCGGCCCTGGATACATATATTCATATGTATATATGTATGCATGTGTATATATGTATGCACGTATGTATGTATGACATTATGCATGCATGAATGTATGTATGTATGGACGTACCACACATGTCTTCTGAGTCTTGGCAAGGGGTGCAACATTGCCTAAGAGTGTCCTGAATATTTCAGCAAGAAGACTTCTTATTAATGCATATATACCATTCTCCACGTTATAATTGGCCCGCACGTTGTGTGTCTAGAGATAAAAAGGTGTTTTTTTTCTCCTCTAGTTGTACATATCAACGCGGATTTAAGGGTTCGTTTGAGGAAATAAACTGAGTACTAACAAGTTCTTTTTTTTTCTTTTATTATCACAGGGATCACAGTACTTCAGCGGGTAATGTTAGGAAAACAGAGGAATATCATCTAAGGTTTCCTCAAATATTATTATTATTATTTACTCAAATTGGAGAGTTTTTATATTTAATTTTCAATTTCCTTATGAATTAAGCAGCTTTTAAATTTATTTCAAACTGCACTCTTAATCCATTGGACCGGTGTTCCGGTCCATTGAACCGGAAACTGATCTGAATTTTTCGGAATCTGAAATCCAGACTGCGCTAGTGTCGCGAACAAGCAAGGAGGCGGAATTACGAAGATGCATTTTAATTTATTCCTAAAAACGTTTTGACGATTGTTCTGCGAAGCATAATCTCAATAGTTAGTTTTGAAAATTAATATTTATCAAAAAGAAAGTGTTCGAAATTAAATTTTCATTGTATGGAGTGGAGAAGCACGTTCTTTGTTTAAACTGTTTTTTCTCGAACAAACTATTCTTTCACAATATCAAGCAGGTTTTAACACATTTTGAGCCTAAAGATACTTTGAATAATGTACTCAGTGAACAATATGATTCAGAATATTCAGAGAATATGAGTAATAGACGATCAGAATTGAAATATCAAATCTAACCTAAGACTTTGAGGTTATACTTTTCTAGATATTGAAGATTTCATGTATAAATCGATATATTCTGGGTCTGGAATCATTTTTGCAGCAATAGAAGTTTAAGCAATGTTTCAATCTACTTAAGTTTACATGATGTAGTAAATAGATGTTATTTTGAGAAAAATAAGTTTTTACGGTAAAAGTGTTTTTTCACTGTATGTGATGAAAATTCCGTCAGAAACACTTTGTTTTTGAAAGATTCTTCACAACAGTAGAAAAGAGGGAAAAAAGTATCAAAAATGTTCAAAAATAGGGATTACAGAGAGTTTGTAAAAAAGGAGGGTAAAAGGAAAGAGAAGGAATAGGGGACCGACTGTGATCCTTGTATTATCATAATTTTATATCTCATTAATTGCGCTTTAATCACTTTTTTATCTATTCTAATTTTGAGGAAAGAGTATCTCAAGCATGAGCCTATGAAGATTTCAACTTCTCATTGAAATTCATTTTTTGGAAAGAAAAAGGAATAAAAAATGTTCAATTTGGAACAAAGATATCAAGTTTTTTCCTTCAACATAAGATCTTCATTTGTTAAGTCCATTTTCTCGTTGCACGGGGGAAACAGAATTTTGTTGTAAAAATAAAAAGATATTCAATCCATTATCTGGATAATGAATTCTTTGTATTCAATTTTTTCAAAAGGTTGGATCAAAAATTTTAAAAATAGTAGATTTCACTTCTTCGTAAAGATTCCAAATTTCACTTCTTCGTAAAGATTCCAAATTTCACAGCTGCAAACAAAGAAGTTTTGAAAGATTTTTATTTCTGAATTTTTCAACAGAGAAAAAATAATTCAAATTACTGAAGTAGATGCATAATGCAATAAAGGTTTCAAAAATTTAGAGTTGAAAGATAGGAACTTTTTTTCAAAATAATTTCCAATGAACCTAATTTTTTACTAATTTTCTTTTTTTGATGGCGTTGGAAGCTAGAAAATAATTAATTCTTGAAGCAACAATTTTTTCCGACTTTGATATTCACAACTCTTTACATCTGTTATCTAGAATTTGAAGTATTTATTAATCAGAAACAAATTTGAACCTTCATTTAATTAATAACTAGAGATTCTAATTTTGAATGACTTATCACTTTAGTAACTCAAAATCTTTATAATTTGTAGAATTTGAAAACTTCCAGTTTGGTAGTCGAAAAATTTATGAATTATTCCAGCATAATATCTGAATATCTAAATATTTCAACTTCATAAGTCTAGTAGAAGAAAAGTTATAAACTCTCGATTTCAACTTCCCAAGCAAAATACATGTATATGCGTTGAAGAAAAAATTTGTGATTTCAATTATAATTACAGAAATAAAAAATTTCCAGCTTTTCTTGGGACGAAATAATGTTTAATTTTAATGCTAATTTTGAAAAATACCGAAAAAATAATTACCAAAAAGTTTAATTTTCGCAATTTCAAATGACCCATGATGAACAAAACTACCAGAAATGTTTATTGTTGAAATTGAAATGTTCCGAAAGTGAAAATTAATGAAACTATACTAATTCAAAAATTTCAGATAAACAATAGTATTATGCTTCCAAAATTGTATGATCACTGGAATTTTGAATTTTGAAACGTTTCAAAGGTTCGAAATTTCGAATCCCAAAGATTTCAAATTCTCAAAAATAATGAATTCTTGGAAATTCCTAAATTTTTCATTGTTTCATTCATTTTAGGCACAACTGGGTATTTTGCTTTTTTGTCATCAGAAATAGATTTTTTCCCGAGACGGTATCTGTAAAGATTTGGTTTTCCATTAAAAACAAATAGTTATGAGACCCCCTATGTTCAAAATCAAGAGAAACATTTGTACTCTTTGCACCTTTGGGTTAAAGACATTTGAACATAATTGTAGGTGGTTTTTTATTTATCGCCATTTATTTTTAATTTCAGAAAGATTATGTTCCGAAATTTCTTATTTCGGTTATTATATTTTCCATATTTTGTTTCCCCAGCGAAATGATGTCCTTTTCTCCAGGCTCATGAATAAGATTCACCTTCCATTCTCTCTGCATCATTCCTTTACTAATTATCTCTTCACCCTGAACTTTTCCGCCTGTAATGACCAACAAAGCAGAAAAAACCAATTTGAAAACTGAACACATAAAAAATACACTAAACGGACACCACTTCCAGAGACAGAGGACATAATGAGCCTAAAGAGTATAGAATGATAGGATAATGATAATAATAATAATAATAATAATAATAATAATAATAATAATAATAATATAAAAATAATTCCTGAGTGTGAGAGTGTGGTGATTGGTTAGAGAGACTGATGTAGGCACTAGGCATAACCCGTGTGGAAAAATGAATGGGCCCTCGTGAGGAGCCATCTTGGATTGCCCTTAGGCCATGAGGGGCCTTTGAGGGCAATCCAAGCGTGGCTCCTTATCGATATGTTAATTCATAAGGATTAAACATGTTCCTTCCTTATGGTTGCCCTTACAGTTGCCCTGGTAAGCCCCTCGCAGTTGCCCTGACGGTAAATTGAAAATGTTCAAAAATATCTCTAAAAATGGTCTCCTTATCATTCTGAAGCATATTTCATCAATATAAATGTGTTAATGTGCATAAAAGATCTAAAATAATAAAAATGTATATTAACGTCTAGTTCGGGACTTGAACCCGTTACCAGCATTTTATTGGACTCTTTTTTTTTCATGACCAACTTTTGAAATAATGACATTAAATGTTCAACAAAAAATCATTTTTTTGTGTATCTCAACTAATCAAACATCAAAACTTGCAGTGTTATTGAATATCAGCTCTTTGGACTAAGAAATTTTTATCAATCCATCGTGATGGCAAAAGGGTCAGGGCACGAACAGTGGGGCAAAAAAAGTGTCTGAGGACAAATCTACCTATAGGCTACAATTTCAAACCAATATCAATTTTTCGTTCTTTCAAAATAAAGCTAATGAAATTATCTATGCAGCGGTACAGGTGAATTTCGTAGAAAGACTTGAAACATTTTTCCATGTATCAAATAAAATAGAAAAAAAATTATGACATCCTAATAATAATCAAAATCAGAGAAATAACTATCTAGAAGTAAGTCACAGCAATTTTAGTTGATTAAAACATATTTGTTTGTTCTCATGAACAAATAAGGTCAATGATATGGTTTATGCAGAATTAAATATTTTTGCTTGAAATTGATTTTTTTAATAAAATGTATACAAAATGGAGTTAGGCTGAAAACTGATAAAAGATAAACCACATCTAGGCATTACTTCAACAAATTGAATACACAAAATGAGATTTCAGCTATTATTTAATTAATAAAATGCGTCTAGAATATAGTTGTGACTGCAAAAACCTTGGCCATGGTTCACTGCAGTGTAAACTTGATATTTCACAGATATTTATTTCAGAGATTTCACTTTTGGCCTATTATGAACTGAATTTATTCCACTTCTTTCCTGAAACTGTAGAAAATCTTTGGTGCGGAGCTGTTCTTAATTATTCTTTTATTAACGAATGCATAACTTTCAAGGATTTCGTTTCCGTCCTCAGATACATTATAATCATTTTGCATCTTTCCAAATACTATAGAAAGTTTGCGTTGTTCAGGTGTTACTAATGATTCAAACAATTCGAATTTCTTTTCTTACGGAATGTTGGAAAAATCTGATTACAGACACACGAGAAGAGTCCGCTATTCTCGGTAATGTATGGGTTTCGATGTTGATAAAGATGTAGAGATGTTGTTCCATCTTTGACCCACTACAAAAACCATCATCTACTACTTGGCACGATTTCCCCAGGAACCGCTTTTTGCATCACTTCAGGAGGTGTCGTTTCCTTGCCTGCTGGGTCTCTTTCTGGTTTCCTGTTGTCTTTTCTGGTCTTCTATGTCCCAACCAAGATGTACGCGTCGTCCTCAGTAGCGCGACAATGTGGCGCATCAGGCTCGGCGGCCTTGGACATCTTGCTTGGGCTCGTTTGACTTCTCTGAATGCTCTTCATGATGTTCTCAGCCAGCTCGATTCAAGTTATAATTTCCCCCGGCTTCCTCTGTCGGGTTCCTTCCTGAAACGTTGCACATCTTGCAGTCCTCAGGAAGTAGTCGATCCGGAGATTTTGTTCCTTAGAGGCGCAGTGGTAGCACCGTCCTTTGCTATTTCAGTCCACAGCCCTATGGTTCTTTGTGCCGCATCTCAAGCAGCAGTCTATCCTTCAAGGACCATTGCAGGCAACTTCCGTAGCCTCGGCAGTGCGAGCAGTAGCACCTGGTTACTTCCACTTCCTCGCTTACGCGGTATAGGATGCCCACCCAACTTTGAGGTGTCCTTTTCGCAGTAGCCTAGCAGCACACTCCCCGCTCATTTCGAAGAAGGCCTTCAGATTTCCCTCAAAGGCCCTCTTCCTAAGGCTCACCTTGCATCTCGTGGACCCTGATTCACAAAAGTGATTCCTCAGGGCCTCTTCCATCTCTTCTTTCCTCTTCGACGGTTCCAGGTCGAAAATCTCGACCTCAACTCGGGGAACAAGATCTCGCACGTTCACATTGTTGTCGGACACTTTCTTGATAGTACAGGTCAATGTCTCCCTGCCTTCTGCCTTGCTCTCAACCTCAATCAGGATCCCTTCTTCCCGCGTCTGCCGTACTCCCTTGATTTTAGCACCAAGGGTGTCCAACTTCACAGCACTTCGGATTCCTTACAGCACGCCAGCGTAGCTGAAACTCTAGACAGACCTGATGAGCACCGTCTAGGGTTGTGCTCGCTTCGATGATACTTTCTTCATTGACTTGGCAGCCGGCTTCTACTCCTTCAAAGAACTCGAAGCTGGGGCATAAAGGCTACTTCAGACTAGCTGTTCTCGGTTGCGGTTCGCTTGCCTGGTTCGCTACTCGATTGACCGATGCAGCTCACACTGTGCCCATCTAGCTTAACGATTGTCATTCTCACGCATGCGCGGTTAATAGATTCATGTGTTGAAATCATAATTGAACCTAAATGATCAAACCAAACCGGAACCGTGGCAGAGTACGCGCTGATTAGCCGAGGATCCAATCGGACCGGCAAACCGCAACTAACAACGGATAGTCTGAATTGGCCTTAAGCCTATGCGCCCGAATTCTCATCTACTCAGGAACAGGTCTCCTTGCGCTCGTCCCCGGGGTAGTGTAGGTGAGATCTCTTGGCCTCTTACTTTGAGAGGAGGCATGAGTTGTCCCGGCATCTGCGACCGTCTGCGTCCCCACACTTTTCGAACCTGTCTTTTTGGTAGAGAACTTCGCCGCTTGAACCTTTCCTCCGAGGATCTTCCTGCCGAGTTCTGCTTAAACTTGATACTCGAAGTCGGAGAACCAGTTTCTTGTGGCTTATGCACTCTCCCGCAGCTCATCGAAGACGGTGAATGCTTCGTCCAGGCCTTTCGTGATTGTCGGATGCATACTCCTCTTTATCCCGCAAGAATCCTCCATTATCTTTAGTATGCCCTCCATGTTCCCGATTAACATTATGTTCCTATCTTCACATCCTCTCTCACTTCATGCTTGTAGTTTCCAACATCAGTCTCAAAGTCAATCTCCTCCGCCACGTCCGATTCTCCGAACAACTCTTTACATAAACTTCTTTTCAAAAAATCGTCCACTATAATTCATCTCACGAGTAGCTAGGGAAATATAAGGTCCATCCCTGCAGAGGCGCATGGGGAGGTAACGTCTGCATACTCTTTGAGGCGACGTAGTATCCTAGAGACGCCATTTATAACACCAATCTCTGGTGCCATGCAGCATTCGGCACGGCAGTTGACCCCTTGGCTTGGAGGTTTTTCCTTCGGGACAGTCCCTCGACCATTGTTCGCGACTGCTCATTTAGTTGTGTAACCGTATTCAGTAGAAACCCTCAGTATAAGCCCCCTCTATCTGCAACCTGAGGACGCACCTAGTAGCTTGGTCAATGGCAAGACGTCATAGTCATCGATTATAGCCCTAAAACAGAACAGTTTTTTATTTATTTTAGGCCAGAAACGGAATCTCCGAAGTGAAAACTAACGAAATAATGTAGTTCTTAACTGAAATTGTTCAAATAATAAAGAATAGCTATGCAAGGGAGATTTTTCACACTGTTAGGAGTGGAAAAAAATATCGTTCTTTATTTAAGGCCAAAAATGAAATCTCTGAAGTGGAAACCAACAAAATTTTGGATTTGTTAATTAAAATTGTTTTGAGATTTTGAAGATCTTGTGCAATATCAAGTAGACACTGTAGAAGACCGTAGGCAAGATATTTACAGTCACGTATGCATTCAAAAGTAATAACATTTATTGAACAATAGCCATAATGTGAATTTTCGTGAGTTTGTTCAAAAAATGCGTAGATGTCGTTTATTTTTCATTAGATTCTATTAAAGCTACATTTTACACACATTAGTTGAAGAAAAAAGTCATTTTTAAGTAAAAGAATGATCTTATTCCTTATAAACCACATTTTTTAACTTCATTCTTCATAATAAAGAAGAAATATTGTTCGATCTACCAATACCATTGGCCATTACTTCTAGATAGTTGTTTCGCTTATTCTTATTATTGTAGCGTTGATGAACATTCATTGGACAAAATGGTGCTCTGTCAAAGTTTAAATTTGTTATTTTTCTTCTATTTATTATATACAAAATTTTCAAAAGTCTTTTTCGAAAATTGGCCTTGATCAATATATGGAGAATTTTATTTGCTTCTGGATTGGGGGTATGTGGCAGTTTGTCACGAGACCAATAATATATGGTTCATATTCGGCGGTTTTATAATTAGAAAAATGGAAATATTGTGTTTGATTTTGGGAAATGGTTGACAATACATCAGGCCATGTCTTTGTGGCCCATTTGAGTTCTTATTTTGTTTAAATAGTGCAACTTTATTAGTTTTCTTGATTCGGAATGTATCTTAAAAAAGGCTTTAGGGCCTTCGCTGGATGGGTTATGATAAAAGTAGCATTAATTGAACGAAATAAGAACTCAAATCGTCCAGAAAGATGTGCACTTACTTATTTTGATTCATTCTCTAAACTTTGAGCACAATACATTCGTTTTTTTAATCATAAAGCCGCTGAATACAATAACCTGTAATAGATCGTCACGTGACAGACTGTCACATGCCCAAGTTGTGGCCTGCTGGCTAATGCGTCCCGAGATACCTTTTCTGCCCAACTGTGTGGCGAAGGTTAACATCCCAAAGAGAGATCGACACGGGGCCATTTTTCCATGCGGGAAGTGCCATATTCTCGAGGAAGAGCGTTCTCCAATCTTGACCTTATATCGTCCCGAATCTAGACGCCTCGACACTACGTGGTCCGTGACTATCCATCATCCGGAGTGAGATCTGCTCAAGAGCAGTACAGCTACTCCTACACCAACAACAGTAGCACCAGCAATTCTTCGGATCCTTATAGTCGTCCTCAGCGTACTTCCCACACTTCCGAAAATGTTGTCAAGAGAGAAAGTGGACCTTACGGGTCTTACTCCACGGAAAGGTCATCAAGCTCTTCAACTGGCGGCGGACCTGGAGGATACCGCTCCTCATACGAGACCCACAGCTCTGGTCGTTTGCCTGGTGGAACCTCATATCGTCACTTCTCATACCGCGTCTAAGTTCTTCACCCCTTCGTCCAGCTCTATGTTTCGATTTCACTAATCTATTTATTTATATAGCTATTCCAAAAGAAAAAGGTTGGATGCCCGATGAAACTTCTAAAATTCAATAAAAGGGTAACGGGATCGGCCTAATTGTGATTCGACATTCAAAACTCAGAGCAGGTGTCGCTACTTCTTCTGGCTCTTTAGGGCCCATATTGTATGTCTGTCATGACCACCTCTTCTTGTGTATAGTTCCGACTCTTCTCACTTCTTCTGTACTCTATGGCGGGGCCTCGAGTTTCCGCTCTATGACTTGCGGGCTACGCTTTTACGGCGGTTATGTTCTCGCACAATAAGTAGCTGACGTCCCCGGTGAACACACAGCCCTAAACTGAGTACGCGCAATGTACTCTCTGCAAATAAATTACTGTTGAGTTTGTCTCGTTATCTTTATTTATCTTTGTGTACAGCCAGGTCCCTGGTACAGCTTCATTGATATTTCCTAAAACTATGCAAGAAAATGGCCGCTGTTAGAGCCTTGACCGCAAGTCATAGAGCAGAAACTTGACCCCCCGCCATAGAGTACGAAGGGAACGTAGAGTCGAAACTACTTCTTAGAAAACGTGTTCATCTGGGATATACAATATAGACTTTACAGCTCCTCAGGACGCACGTTTTTTTATAATTGTGTATTGTTCTTGGTGATCAGATTGACCAGCTATTAACTTATCTTGGCGCACGCGCCGACAAATGATCTCCATTTTGCATTTCTCGAATTTCAACAAATAGCTGTTCGCCATAAAGAATCGAAAATGCTAAAAAACGTGCACCCTAAGAAGCTTAAGGAGAGGTGACATCTGCTTTGAGTTTTAGGCGTTCAGGTCATGTCTGAGGTCAAAAATAAAATTATTTCTATAATCACTATTTACTCAATTTTATTCATTTAGACTGTTATCGCGTCAAATAGTTCTCCCTTAGGAATTGGTTCCGTCACCCTATATTTATGAATTTGAGTACTGAAAATATTTGAAAACAATAGAGTGAGAAAACAGAACATGATACATCCATTCAAGATGATTTTTTAATTGTTGAATGAGTGGCATCTCAAAGACACTATACATGTGAGAAAAATCCAATAAGTATCATATGAAGAACACCATCTAACTGGTTATCCAGTATCGAACTATTGATCCTTGAGAGTCCTGAAAAAAGTAAATAATAACTCTATTCTTTTAAATGGATTCATTATCTTTTGTTTATTTTATCTTGAATCATCGGAAATCGTTCACTTCCTATAAAATAGAATTGCTCCGATGTTCCACAATCAGATCCCTGAAAAGCAAAGGATCAACCGACTACAATGATTCTTTTAAAAATACGTGGAATCGAAACAACTACCTTCTTTGTCGTTAGAGGTTTCTTCCAAACATTTTTGTTGGTTCTTGAAAGTCTGCTTTTGAAAGAAGTTTGATGAAATCAGAAAATTCATATGTTCGACAAGGAAGGTATGAGATTTATTGTTCGCAAAGACCCAATTTTTCCTGAATTCCCGGCTGCATTTAGAAGAACTAAACCTAGTTTATGCTAAACGCGACATGTTTATTAATATTCGTTTTTTATCGACTAATTATAAACACGTTATTAATAAAATCAATCTTTATGAATAAGAAAAACGACATAATATTCAACTGGGCAACCTAGACACGAGCGCAACTGTAATAATTTTGCATTTTGTAACTGATTGTAATAATATGTGTGGCTCTTTTACGACAAAAAATAGTCCTTTGCAAGTTTTAATAACATATGTTCTCAATGTAAAGAAGCATAAATAAAATAAAAATGTTAATAACAATGTGAAGTACACTCAGCACGTTATTGCGTCGTCCATCCACATAAAAAAAAGATACAGCAATTTTTTCAATTTTCACTCCAAAATTCTCGTGCTGTATCAATCATATTTTGTTCTCATTTTTGACAGTTCTGAGCTATTCTGTTGGGCTCCTAATTTCTATGTATTTTTTCGAAATTTCTACAATACTATTTTGCAACACAGAAAAAGCGGTAAAAATAAATTTTTTAATCCTAAGTGAGACGTTCGATATTTTCAGAAAATTTGTTTCTAAAAGAATAACAACTTCTGTGATTAGTTTAACTTTGAACCAAAGATATACTAACATCGTTTAACCAAGTTCATCTTGATAGACACGCAACGCGGAATTGGCCAAAAAAATGTTTTTTAAGTATAGTTTAATTTATCAAACAATATGATGAAACAAAAAATGGAAATAATAAAAATTGAAAATAGAGTTTGTGTTTGAAATTTAACGTAGATTTAATTTTTGAATGATCTCTATTGCTGAGAAATTAATTATTTATAAAGAAACGTTTTTCATCGAGAGGCTGAATACTAATAGAGTATTCTTATTTTTATCTACTCTGCCTTTTATGTGATCCATCGTTCATCGCCGCCACCGGATCTCTCCAAAAAACAAAATTCACTTTTGTCATCAACTTGGTAATTCATCGACTGGAATCCAGACTCCCTATGTTATCCCCATCTCCTCCAATATCCACGTGAGTATAAAAAATGGCAAAAAATTACAATTAAGTTTAATTTTCAATCCATCATATTCTATTTTTCAAGGGAATAGTTGAAAGTACACTCTGAATTCCTTGGACCAGAATCCTGGTCCAAGCCATGTCCACAATAGATCTGGTCCATTGGATCTGAAATATAGATTGCGCTAGTGTTGCAAACTAAAGCGAGGATGTCGAATTTTTAACATGCATTTTAGTTCGACAAATGTTCCGCGAAGTACAAATTCAATAGTGAGCATGAAAAATTTTATTTATCCAAACAAAGTGTCTAAAGATGAATGCTTATCGTATAGAGTGAAGAAACACGTTCTGTGCCAAAACTGTTTTTTTCTCGAAGAAACTGTTATTCCGCCATATCAAGTAAATTTCAACACTTTTTGAGCTTGAATATACTTTAAATATTGTATATAGTGAACAATCTAATTCAGAATATGCAGAGAATATGAGTAATTGATGATCAGAACTGGAATGTCAAATCTAACCTTACTTTGAGGTTATAAGTTTCTGAATATTGAATATTACAGATAGAAATTTATATATAACGACTATGAGTTTATTTTTGCGTTAATATAAGTGTATTTAATTTTGTTATTTACGTTAACTTACATCATATAGCAAAATAAATGTTATTTTGAGAAAAATCAGTTTTTACAGCTAATGTGTTTTTCCACTGTATATGATGAGCATTCCGTCAGAAACAGTTTAGTTCCCAAAATACTTTTTTTATTGTTTACTTATTGTGTCAAACTGCATAAAAAATAATCGTGAATTAATTTTCATGTACAAATTAAAATGCATCTTAAAACTGCAACTCACGTGCGCTAGTTCACATTTTGACCGCATCAAAGTTATAGATGGCGTCATGAATACCTGCGGTTCCCAATATCTCTGCTCCATGTATGGACCAGAAAACGCTTTCCGGTTCTATTGGACCAGAAAATCAGATCATTGGAGCAGAATCGCAGGTTTGGTCATTCATTGGACCAGAGTTTCGGTCAAAGGGATTTAGAGTGTATACAAGATTTCTCAGAGAACGTCCATTAATTACGTAAAAATGATTAAGAAAATTTAGGACTCCCCACCCTTCTCACGTAAGGTTTTTATGAGTTTACCTGATACATCAAAAAAACGTAATTTCTTGATTCCGTATGATTCCAAGAGATTTAAAAAAACTTGAAGTTTTTCCAGTGATTTGAATGAATCTCAACAGAATTCGAAGGATTTCAAGGTATTTTGATAAATTGAAAATGTTGTACGGTAAAAAAAGATATTTTTAGGGTTAGGGTTCTGTGAGATTTTAAGGGTTCCAAAACAATTCCAGAGGATTAAGGGATTTTCTACAGATTTTAAGAATTTGCACGAATTTTATCGTACAATTTCAGAGGGAGTATTCCTTGGAATAAAAGTTCATTCTATGTAACGACTGAAAAATGTCCATTCTCTTAGAATGAAACAAATCATTCCAAGCTAGGTATGGAACTGTCTCAGTCCTACTTCGGAATAGATCTTCATTCCAACTGGAATGAACGGAGCAAGAGGGAAAATCATCAACATAAGCTCTTTTTTCTGTGTGTTTTTTAGAACGGTGTGTTAATCCAACGCTTGTAATAACATTTCAATCCAGCTTGGAATGAAACCCAGTTCATTCCAAGCCTTGGAATGGAAATCTCACCGCCCAAGCTGATTCATTCTCTTATAATGAAACTGACAGTAAAGTCGTTGCTTTGAATGAAAGTTTATTCCAAGGAATTTAGAGTGTATATTTCGAAAGTCGCAGGATGTCAAAGAATTTTGAAGACTCTCAAGAGATACCAAAACATTTTCACGAAATTCGAAGGATGTTTGAGGATATGGATTAGATTTCAGAGGTTCGAAAGGATTTAAAGAAACCTAATAAGAATTCAAAATATTTCATGGGATTACAAAGCATTAGTGAAGATTTTGATGGAATTTTGAGTAAGTTTGACGAATAAAAAGAGATTCCAAGCGATTTCAATGATGTCACGGGATTTCGAAGGATTTTGAAGATTTTTGCGAGATTTCGAACGATTAAATAGATTTTAAAAGTATTTTCGGGGGGGGG
>WSXT02188779.1:0-20123 GCA_011762715.2 Neuroterus valhalla | reverse complement strand
AAGAAAATCCGCTGACTGTGTCATTATTTATTCAACAATATTTTTGAAAATATAGGAAAAAATAAAAAATCCTGAAACATGTGTCGACTTATATTACATATGAAACACACAAAAAAAGTTTCAAGAGATTTGAAATACCCTCGTCTTTTTTTTTCGTCAAATCCGTACGATTTGTAAAAGAATGTCCCATATACAAGGCCGGTAGAGACTTTAGAATCAAAATAAAATGCATCAGACAATGGAAATTATTGACATATCAGGGGCTGGCGAAAGTCGCGACTTGCTTGCAAACTTATCGAACACCTTGAAGTCTGCTCTCTAAAGAATTCTCTCAGATAAAGTTAGAATCCGAGAATATTGGGAGGAAATCAAAGATTCTAGGTCCATATTTCAGTCATCTGGATCAGTTTTTGGCAGAAGATTCTTTTCACCATTCGCAGATCAGAAATCTACTGCACCGACCTATTTGACTAATCGAATCACAAAAAATTGTATTCAATGTTTCAATTTATCAATTTGCTCTGAATAACGTAAAATTATTTCAAAGGTTTGATTAGCTAAATGGGACAGTGCAGTAGATTTTTGATTTGCAAATGGTAAACAGAATTTTCTGTTAGAACTGATCAAGATGACTTGAAGAGAATCTTATATTTAAATTGTATCATTCCAACTTTTTTTGTGCATGTTATTGTAGTAGTAATTTATGAACTAGACGCGTAAAGCTGGGGTTCATAGACGAGGAAGATGTTTTCAGCAGCAGCATTCGGTAAGTCGCAAGCAAACCGAAGGTGCAGTCGTAGCCTTACCAGAAATGTAAACGAATTCTACATGAATTCTAGACATGTTTCGGACTTAGTTCCTCCAGCGAGAGTCTAGGATAATTTGATGGCGCTTGCCTCGTGTAGAGTTTGTTTACAGTTTATCTAGTGGCGTTCTAATAAGTTTACCTAGCAGCCAGTTATCGCGGCAGAGACCAAAGGATGAAGACCAAATGCGACCAAATGATCGTTTCATTTTCAGCAATAGAAGAGCTCCGTTTGAGGACACTTCGATTTTTTTTCAACGTTTAGTCATGCCTCGTTGGCCTGACATGAAAATGTTCAGACAGCATATACATATCAATTTGATCAAGCTCATAACGTTTGATGTGATCCTCCACATGAAGGATGAGGGGAGATAATTTCTTCTTTTCAAACAATTACTGTTACTGGAATTTTGAAAATAGAAAACTTAAATCTACGAGGCAACTCATTATAATTTCATTGTTGATAATCGTGAGGTGTTATCGTAGAAGGATCGACGCAGCCTGCGGAAGCGATGTAAGGAGAAGCAAGTCTGCTTGCCGGGGTCTCGCGCTGGTATCTACCGCAATCCTTCACAATTATCAACAATGAAATTAAAATGCATCGCCTAGTAAATTTCATGACTGTTAGAATAACTCTCACACTATACTCGTGTAACTTTGAGCCTTGTGTGTTCGAAATTGCAGTAGCAGTAATTGTTTAAGCAGGAATAGTATGTTGCATTACAAGAGGTAAAACCGAGCGTTTGCAACCGGGTGCGAGGTGGCTGCCCGAGCGAAGCGAGGGCTGCAATCGCACGAGGTGCAAGAGCTCGGTTTTGCTCCCTGTAATGCGTATCGTTTTTCACAACAACACCACTAAAACACCATTCTAAATGCATGTAGAGTAAGTGCGAGAAATACGCCTATGCAATAATAAGGAGTAAACCTATAGGTTTCAAACTTTTTTTTCATCCCCTAGGGTTGAAATACTATAAAATTTAACCCTAGGGTTGGAAATCGAATGATAAGGAGTCAACCTATAGGTTTAAAACTTCTTTCCAGCCCCTAGGGTTGAAAAACTAGAAATTTCAACCCTAGGGTTGGAAATCGACGTTTCACCTCGCTCTACAGGCATGTATGAATGGAGTTTCAGTGGTGGTGTTGTGGAAAAATTATCCCCCTACCCACTCCCAGCGTTATATATACGCGAAATTTTCCTTTCAAACTTGTAAAAAATAGCAACTGTCGTATAGCTTTCATTCCGATGACATAAGCTATGATGGTAAAAGCGTTCGAAGGATATGTAAGAGAAAAGGACCTGAGTTTAAATATGAGTAAGACTAACATGATGTGTTTTAGAAATGGAAGATCCAGGGTAGAGTGTGAATAGAAAATAAAAAACGTTGTGGTCAACTTAGCGGAGTTCTGCTACCTACAATTCGGGTTCGAAGCAAGCGGAGGAAACGAATTTCATGTGAAGGAGAGATTGGAATGTGGATGTTCGATGTTCTAGTATGGTCAGTATTAAGTTACGGAGTGGAAATATGGGGTTGCAAGGAATACAAGAGTGTGGAAAGTCTGCAAAAGAGATTTCTGAGATGAGTCATGGGGCTGGGCTGGAGTTGTCCAGGGTATATGCTAAGAGAGCAGATAGGAAGAGAGAAACTGTTGATCAGGTACCTGAAATGATCTTGGAATTTTGAAGAGGAACTGAGAGTGGCAAAGGGCAGCAAGATCGTACGAGCGTGTGCACGGGACATCTAGGAAAGAGAAGGGAGGGGTAACCTGGAGCGTTCGAAGTGGGAGAAAGAGAGATACGAACGAAGGTACGAGTATGGGATGCAAGATACGGGTAGAAAATGGCAGGTGTTAGAAGAACAGATCATGGCAAAGCAGAGAGGAAAGGCGAGGGAAAATCTTAAAGGCAAGATATGTATAACAGCTGGTACATGTTGGTAAAGAACGAGGGGGAACCGGAGTATCTGAGAAAGATAAAAAAAGAGAATATATGGAATAGAGTGGTGAGATTTAGAATGGGAGAGAGGGTGAGAGCATGCAGGTACTGGATGAGTGAAGAGGAGAATTTGCGTAGAGTTTGTAGGTATGAGCGAGGATCATGGTTGCGTGTGTAAGAGAGATGTACAGGTGACGAAGGAGGAGGAGAGAGTATGGAAAAGTGAACCAATAGGATTTTGAATGGGAATGGTCAGGGCGAGAAATAGATGAAGAAACTCGAAGAGTTGAGGAAGAAAGCTTAATAGTATTCGCGTTGCAGAATTGAGCCACCATCTGTAGATTAATAGTGGTAAGAGGAAACGGACACCCAGGGCACAGTCGAAAGAGTCTAGGATTAAGGATGGTATGTGAGATTTGTAAGAAATGGTTAATAAGGTAGTACATAAGGATTCTAGATTCTTCTAGATTCTAGATTCCAAAACTCAAATGATGCCCAAAATTTGAGTTGAAGATGACCAGGTTTCTCTGAAAGCGGATCCATACTGCTGCATTGCCTAACCGGTTCCCTATCTGATATTTCAAGCAGGGTAGACAAAATGTTATGTGGCTATTTCGGAGAACAAGATTTATAATAAAAAAATATCCCAAATCCACAACTAATTACCAAGCAACTGAATCTGTACCATGTCCATAAATAATAATAGAAAAGGTGGATTGTTTTATTGCATCTGTATTTTCATGGATGGAGATTAAGGAATGCATTTACATCGTTCCCTACAATTTTAAAAGATATGAAAGTACTCATTCTGATTCAGATATCATGAAATAAAAATCTCCGATTGAACAGATCTCTCAAAATACTTCTTTGACATTTTTGAATTGGTATTTCCGAATCGGTTTGTTATTCTTAGGAATCCTAGGCGCCTCTCTTGTACAAAATATAATGGATTTCTAGCACATTAGATTAATTGATTCAATGTGTCCCCTGAGGGTTTACATTTTCCTCAGACCTCTCCACCATTCCTTTACACACCCTACCACTACCTCAGTAGTAAGTAAGGGGGACCTACAGCTCAAGGTGGGTTCCGAACCACCAAGAACCCCAGCTCTAAGTACTTAGAGTAACCTTTTTCTCAAGAGATACTGGCACCACGACTTTCCGGAGATGAACACTCCCTTGCTAGGCAAGTGTTCACCACGTGGGCCGATGAAGTTCTTCCAGAGTGCGAGGCGGGAATCGAACTAGATCGGTCTTTCCTTGACCATATTTTGATAAATATAGATATGAAATTACGAAATTGGAAGTTCCCGTTTCGTTTTCATGCACATGCAGCGGTAGAGATTTGATAAGGGAACACACAGTTAGGCTATGCGTTTCATTCATATTTGAGTATAAACCATGCGTGACCTTTGAAACAGCATACACCCAAACCTACCACATCTCTGGTTATTCAAAAAAACGGATTTGACTCAGGAAAGTAAGTACTTTGCACATACTGTTATGAAAATTCTCGATAAAGTTTTCATTTTTCATTAAATCAATAGCGAAATCATGAAAATTGCATAAGTTTTCTTCAAAAAATAAAAGTACATTTAAAGAAAAATATAGTATACCGCAACATTCCATCAACATTTTTATTAGAAGTGGTAAATAATATTCATAAGCACTAAAAAAACTTTAAAACGTGTGCCGATATTTGCCTAAACATAATTTATTCATTAAAACCTCGTTAAATCATCAATTACCAGCAACCAGAAAAAGTAACGAAAAAATAATCAATGAGTAAATATCGAGTGCTCAAAAATTATTCTGTTTTTTTGCAAAACACAAAAAATACTCGACAAAAATTTCGCGTGAAAAAAAATAAATTCAATTACCTGTTACAATTATTTTTTTTTCAAAAATGAGTATTTGAAGAAAAAATGATTTTCCAAAAATTTGAACTGACAAAACGTTTTCACTCAATGACAATATTGGATTTTTTAGGAATAATGTTTGTGATCAACGAGCATAGATAAATCAATAATATAAATTTTATAGATTCGCATGCAATCAATGGTAGATAACGGAAAGTCAAAAATTATTATGCTTTTTGCAAGGTAAATAAGTATTCTAGAAAAATTGTGCAATTAAGTAAATTGGTTCAATTACCTAATATAATTACTAACTTCTTATTCAATTTATATTAAACAAATTTTTCGTGAAAAATTACGAAAAAATGTTTTGATTGCAAACTTTTGCACTTAATGGCAACCATTGATTTTCTTGACATCATACTCGATTCTCGCACCTTTTCTACCATGCCCTATTCCTGCAAGGGTAAAAACCATTGGAAAATTTTTCAAATTTTCAAATTTGTTCATTTATCTGTTACAATTTGCTTTCTTATGCATTTTTCACAACATTTTTTTTTTTTTTGCAAAAATATTTCGAAAAAAGGTAAATTGCAAAAATTTTGCACTTAGAATCAATTCTCGATTATTTTGACATCGTATTCTTGTTGAGCGACCCAAAAACCTAGTAAGTACCAATTTCAAATCGATTTTCGCAAATTTTCTTACCATGTCCCATTTTTACATTGACAGGTACCACTGTGCGGCGTGGGTCCAAAGCGCATGCCTTAGCCCCCACGACCAACTGGCCACTCAATTCTAGCATATTATAGTATACAATTAATCGAAGCAGATAATATTTACATCAATTGCCTGGCAAAGTAAGTAATTTCCAACAGAGGATAAAATTTTGCTGTGAGTTGATTTAAACCAAACTATTCAGATTATTCCATTTTTCTAACAGAAAAAGCTAACAATCTAAACAATACGGATTATCTACTTTTCAATTGGAAATACTGCGAGAGATTTCGACCTTGGAAGCCAAAAACGAAGAATAAAAAAGTATGTAAAAATTAGATATCACTGGCAGGTATCACACGAGTGTAATTGTTGCCTCGACCCGAGTCATGCAATCAACTTTTTATCATACCAAAAATAATTGAAACTCGATTCTCGATCCGCTTCACAGGTATCGGAAGACGAATTTTAGATTGAGGTATGATGAAAAAAATTCCTTATGTTCCCAAAGGCAGGGATTTTTCTTTTTATTATGTATGATCTGTAAACTGGTTCGATTGGAGAACTCGACAATGCTTGAAGTTTATAATGTTACCTACAGACACTGCAAAAGACCTCTGGACAATCACTCGTTCAGTTTCTGATGCGGCCTTTGCTGACGATATAGGTCAAAATTACAAGAGATGCTTGCATTAACGGTACAAGAAGATTGGCTGGACTAGACAGAACGCGTCACGTAGTTAAGAGTTTGATTGACTTAATTAAATTCGATGAGCCTTTCATGGTGAGGGTCCGAACCTCGCTTACGAAACAAGGATCTACAATCACAAATTAAACATGTCAAAACTGCTTACGATTAGGCAGCATATTGTTGATAAAGTACGGGTGTTATCTGATGCAAGGAGGATACAGCAGATGGAGTTTCCCACTGACCCATCACGTCTCTTCAGTGATCCCACTGTCTTTACGAAAGCAGGCTCAAGACCAAGTAGGTCGCGACTTTTTGTAGGGAGATTTACAAATTTCAACGCCCATGAAATAAAAGCACTAAGGACATCATACGCTTTAAGGAGTATTGCGCCAACCTCATACCGTCCTAAGAGGAAAGCTCACCAATCACTGCCGAAGAGGTGGAGGAAGAATTGAGAGGTACACAGAAGTTTTCCACGGCTGGACTAGACAGTATCAAGAACTTTTGCTTGAAGATGGTCATTTCTACGCACCAACATCCGGCCCGGGAAACCTTATATTTGAAGCGGAGATGCCCATTCCGCAGTAACTGATTTCAGGACGCACTGTACTCCTACCAAAGAAAGTCGACTTGTCCAACCCAAGGAAATACAGACCAATAACTTGTCTGAATACACTGTATAAGATCTTCACAGCTACCCTGAATGACAGGATTACCAGAAAAAAGCATTGCCACTCATAGGCGTTCTTATGCCAGACAGACAAAAAACCAAGAGGAAAGGGACTTAGAGGAACAACAAAACCCAAATAATTAAGAGTTTTCAAAATATATCGCAAACAATTTTTTTTCGTATCAACCATCTCATTACATCGTGTACCCAGACTTCCATTAAACTGTCTTCCGTTCCTGCTTAACTTGAATTAGTGCCATAAACTTTTAAAAACCTTATTTTTACGTGCTATTTTAGTAGGTTAATAGTTAAAAAAATTGAACTGAGCCCGCGACGAAGCCATTCTGTAAATTATGTAGACTATAATTTATGAATCATGAAAAGGAGAAAACCTGGTTTTTAGTTTTACTTATAAGTAAAATGTTTTCAGTAATGCCCCGCCGATACAAATTCACTGGAAGTTCTCAGACCCAGAGAAGCTTCATACATTTTTAGATACCTCTGTAAAAGTGTACTAAGCTGATACATTCCGAAGATCCTTGTAAATTTTTCTGAACACTCATAAACTTCGTTTTGTGAATATAGTTGAAATTTCCCTTGATAGCAAGGAACTATAACTATGTACACGGGCTGCTTTGGGAGCAAAGGCGCAAATCTAAACATTTGGCTAGCAGCTTACGTATACATGCCAGGTCTAGGCAGAGGTAGCGTAGACCGACGGGGGGTCATCTGTTAGAAAAAGAGGAAAGAATGTCCAATTGAAAAATTCCTAATGCTGCAGTCAGCGATAAAATGGTAATATATTTGAGATCTATGCATTTTTCTAACCCAAAGACATGTCATTTGCCTATAAAGTTCCAAAATTTGAGAAGTTATCAATATTGAAATTAATAGGTATACAGCTGAAGTTTTTCAAATAAAACTTCCACAATTTTTCTACTTTCTTGTACCAAATATATGTCAATAGAACCGGAAAGGTGCATATAATCCAAATATTCTAATGTAAAATCACCAGTTGCAAAATCATAAAAGTGAATGTCCTTAGTTTGGCCTGACTTTTACGATTACGAATATCTGAGATTAGCTTCGACAAATTCAAAATATATCATATTTTGTAAGTATCTCGTAAACAGTTCGTTATACATGGAAGTAGATAGAAATTCTGAATATACCATGAGAGAAATACTGTATATCAATATATGCATTTGAATGTATAAATAATCATTTTCGAAGCTTTGGAAGGGATTAGTTTTACAAAGGTTTTATTATAGCACGAACTTAAGTATTCCAACTGCCTGCCGTACTTCTGTATTCTCAAGGTTCAACCATCATGAATTGAGTCGCCAAAAAGGGCCCAAAACTCTTGGACTATTTAAACAGACGAAATAACTCAGATCGAGCCTGCAAACTGCCTGGAGCAAACTTGAGATTTTAGTAAGAGACAATTATGAGGATCTCTTTCGGTAGGGTGGTAGTATACGAATTCCGAAATGTTGAGGTAAATCCTTTTAGAAAAATGAATAGATATAGAATGGACGGTGCACCTATTGAGTCTAGCTTCTACGTACGATCATCTGGCAAGGAGTGTATTTCAGATGATATGTCTCCAGACAATGTTTGTCTGGTAATCGTCTACAATTTTGGTAGAAAGGCAAGCCAAACACAGAGCAGAAGGTGACCCAAAGGCATAAAGGCGCGCTGACTGCTCCTTCTGAACTCATACATTTTTTTCCAGCATCGATATGGAAAAAAATTTGGTACTTTTCAAAATTTTTGGGCATTTCTGGTTATTTGATGAATTACATAAATTTTTTAGATGTTTCGGTTAATTTATAGTAATTTCATAAATAACCGGAAATCAAGGATGTTTAATAATTTTCAGTATGTTTTGGTAGTTTACCAGTAACTTACAGTATCTCATTACTTCATGTTAAGTTGAGATGCCTACTTCGAAATGCGCATCAAAATTGCGGTATAATGTACTTTTCAAGGCAGTTTGGAGATGTGCACTTAACACCTACTCATCATAACTGTGGTACAGAGTCTTTTTAGGACAGTAGTGAAGATGAGCCATGAAAGGTGGCGTTTCCGGAAAAATGAGTTGTTCGGGAGGGGGGGGGGGGGGGCATTAGGCAACTAGACCGATAACCTTCGAAAAAATATTCTTGTTTTGACCATAGCTCGGCCTTAGCCAAAAATTTCCGACTTGAAACGGAAAGTAACGATCTTAATCGAAATCCAGAAAGTAAGTGCTTCTTCAGTTTTACGGAAAAATTGTGGGTGGAAATTTGATCATAGGCACCATAAAGATTTCACAAATAATCCGTTTTTTATAATACTCTAAAGTTTCAGGAGATTTTTTGGAACTAAAAATATTAAATTTGTTCTAAATACTTCATACTGTTGAGTAAATTGTTAGCATGGTAATTTTATGAGAATGAAAAAAGGGCAAAATCGCATTCTTGGTCAGTTTCCGGATTCTTCCCATTCTGCATGGTTCTAATCAAGTTTACCTAAAATGCATACCAACCAAAAATTCAATATTTATTTTAATATATCATTCTACATAGTAAACAATTTGCGTTATCCAAAATTACCTTGGGTTATCAGACAGACGAAGGTAGCATCGAACAACATGTTTCAGCAAACGAGCTGATGGATCCTTGGCTAGTGATAATACCATTTTTCCCAAGATCATTGCAACATGACTGAATCTATCATATGTTTGACAAATGTATGAGAGTCCACTGTCGTCGAGCAATATTTTTTGTAAAATGAATGTTGCTACTGTTTTGCACAACTCTGATCCGCTTTCCATAATTCGCAGACATAATGGTATTATTTCGGTGGTTAATAAAAACGTAATAACCTCTTGTTCATCGGTTTTCACAAGTGCTCCAATCACTCCTAAACTAGTAAGTCGTAAATACTCGAACGGACGTGTCTTTATAACAGTGTGTAAAAAAGGATACAGAAAAAGAGGAACATGAGCCTGTAATCATACAAAATTCAACTCATTAACGGGAGTCGAGTGTTGCACTTCTTAAGTCAATGATAACATATACAACTTTTCCTACAGAAGTGTACTATATTTGCTTTAGCAGAATTTGGAACTGTTGAGTTTTTTTTCACTAACGATCCTCGTCACAATTTAATATTTGTTAACGTAACGGAATTTGTTCACGTCAAACTTCATCGAACGAATCTGAAGAAAAAAATCTTCTCCTGCTAGCCTCGTCCGACGCTTTTCTTCGATTGAATTTCTCTCTTTCTTGTGTAGGTAGATAAATATTAGAACACCCTAATTATGTGGTAGACAAGCTAAAATTTGAAGAAAGTTTGAAGCTCAGATTAAAATAAAATATTTTTCTAGCAAAACCGCCTTTTTTTTCGTCACTCAAGTCATTATCTTCGTAAGATCGATTTATTTTCGTGATTAGGTTAACTTTAGTTTATTTATATATCATCATTGAATCCTATTAAAAATCTTATCAAAAATAATAAATATTATTTTATCTTCCTAAGTTTTCTTGAAAATATTTAAAATATCATATTCTAAGATGAAGTAAAAACGTTAGCTTGAACTTCGTGAAGTTTGACAATTGAAAGAATCCTTCATTACCAGGAATAAGAAAAAGCCATTTTTCGATATAAGTTTTATTCTGTACGTAAGTCATTATATGGTTCGGGAGTTCGCGGACTTTGAACAGCAGTATATAAAGTTCCAAAATTCATTGTTTCTTGAATTTTTATGAAAATTTGAGTTAATTATTCATGCCTTTTCAAGAACCAATCAGTCCGTGAATGGAGGGGTAAGAAAACCTGGCTTCCTAATAGGGGTGATCAAAAAACCAAAATCTTAGTATAATGTTTCAGGGTCCGCTCGAAAAAGGGCATTATTTTATTATGAAACCAAAAGAATGTCTCAGTCATTAGTTATTATATTCCTAAAGAATGACCTCTTAAAAAATTGAAAATTTATGTGTACGTTCAGGTAATAAGTGGAGAGTGGAAATCTATATGCGCTGGTTGGTTCAAATGCTCATGAAAACGATGATAACAGTATATGAAGCCCGTTAATGATAAACTTGATCAGATTTGTATTGAACTTGAGATAAGAGGGGTTGTTCAATGGTCTTTGGCATCAAATGTTATGTCAAAAATAGAAAATGGTAAATATACACATATAAAAGGATATTTCGGCCCACGGATTTTGTCAACGAAAGTTGATATTTGGGGATAACCGGACTAATATGGTGGCCACTTTTACTATACTCTCATCTTTCTGCATTAGACTTGGCACGTGATGATTCCAAAGGTCACGAAAAGCAAATCCTGAAATTTATTTCGATTCCATGAAACCGGGCTCTCTGCAAATTCATTTTCGAATACCAAATTCATCAACCAGCCAAAAAAAAAATCCCAACTTTATCAAATTTGGAATTCCGGAATTGGGTTCTCTGCAAGTGTGTGTCCGAATTATAAATTTATTATTTTGCCAAAAAATGAATTTTAGCTTTGTCAAATTTGAAATTTCGAAGATTTGGAACTCGGATCATTAATAATTTATTCATAAATGCTGCATTCATCAAGTAACCAAAAAGTAAATTTGAGAATTTCCCTTCTCTCAAAAATTTTGAATTCCGGAACTCCAAAACTAGGCTCTCTGAAAATTTATTTATAAACTCTAAATTATTTAAGTGACCAAAGAAATGTCCAACTTCATCAAATTCTAAATTTCAAAACTAGAATATGGACTTCATATTGAAATTGTAGATTTATCAAACAGCCGCAGGGTAAATCCTTACTTTATCCATATCGAGATTCCAGAGTTACAAAACTCGTCCCGAAAACATGTATTCATAAATTCTAAATTAATCAAATGGACCAGAAAATTCAAATTTTGAAGCTGACAGAATCATGTCCAGATAAAAGATTAATCAAACATAACAAGTTGTCAAAAAGTAAAATAAGAAAATGACTTACTTTTCCAAAATTTGAATTTCCAAAAGCTGCGGAACCAGGCTCTTTGTGACTTTATACATAAATTCTCAATTCATGAAGAAGGCGAAAAAAATTGAAACTCATTCAAATTCTAAATTCCACAATGTGGATTCAATCATGAGTCCTTATTGTGGAGTACGGATTCCACGTGTACTATACGGGGTTGAATTGTGCACGTGACCTATTGGTACTATTTCACCTCAAGCCATACTTTGTCTATTTTCTTAACTCTAGTACGTTAAGGCCATGTTAAATATGGGTCACGTGACCAAATTATCGATTTTTTTAGAACAACTCACGTCCGCACCGAAAATATCAACTCGATATCTATTTCGGTGTAGACGTGAGTTGTTGCAAAAAAAAGATGTCGGTAAGGTACGAATCGGGTAAGTTTAACATGGCCTTAAAGGAACGTTCACATATTACGTAACGCACTTTTCTTTTGTTTACACCGTTGCATATCTTTTGGCATACCGGCATTTTTATTTTCGTCTTTATTTAAACAAAAGAAAAGTGCGTTACGTAATATGTGAACGTTCCCTAATGTACGTTTTTCAAAGAGTAACGCAGTCTGTAAAACATTTCTTTTTTCAAGTAATAAATCCAAAGTTAATTAGATCAGTACGACACTCGGTGTTACTCCACATTCTCTATACTCCGCCCGGTAGGTTATTGACCCATAAAACTTGTAAAAAGTCGTGAGTACCTGGAAATAACGAGTGTTTATGATCAAAAGTTCCTTGAGGTTAAAAGTGTCGCAGCTCTGTGAATCAATGTGAGCGTGTTGGGTTTCGGAAGAATCGAAACCTAGGATAAGGACATTTTTGACACTTGGAAAATGCAAATGGAAGCTTAGCTTTGAAAAAAATGCGTGGGATTTTGTGAAAGGGAGAAAGGTGAAGCCGGAACTCGTGGCCAGGAATGCTGTATCGTAAGCCGCCGTGGCAGCATGGATAATCGCTTGAAGCGAAGTGAGACAAAATTCTTTCTATAAGTTCTTCGGAACTCAAGTAAATCGCGTGAAAAATGTCTTGAAGGGCTATCAATCTGGGGATCGGACTAGGAACGCCACACTTCTGAAGCAATTCATATTGCAACGTATGCAAGATGAAGATGACGTGCGCAGACATGTGCGTAAATTTTTTGACGTGGTCAAAAATTGAATGAAATGGAAGTCTACATAAATCCTGATCTTCCAGTGATTCTACTCTTATACAGTTTGCCGAATAATTTTGGAATTTTTTGGTGGGCGAATCACGGTAAAAAATGCTCGAAAAAATGAAATACGAAATGCGGTTCAGGATGCCATGATCGCGAGAGGACGTTGGAACGCGAATGAGAATGAACCGGAAAAAATTATATCGCATGATAAGGGAGAATTCCCTTTTTGATGTCATCAGTGCAAAGAAATCCGCTACAAGCTAGGGAATATAAGATGAGAAGCGAAAACGGCCGATCTTCAGCGAAATCATCCGAAGTTGTATTGTGCGCCAGTGAAAATCTTTCCGACACGGAAGTTCGTTTTGGCAGGCAGTCTTTGATACAGCCGCTGATAATGGTACCAGGCTGTTGCAAAGGAATTAAGTTCCCTTATAGAGAATGACACGTGAAAACTCGTCAATTGTCCAAACGATCGTGTTATCATCGGAAGCCGTTTTGTTTTCCGAAACAAGTTCAATTCGGATGGGACCTTGAAGCTCGTCTCATTTCCATACGACAATCAGTAGCTCTAGCAGCTAAACATGGAGAAATTATTCAATAATTTGACGTCACTGCTTCTTATCTTAATGGCATTATTGAATAGGAAGTGCTGATGGAAGTGCCCAACTTATCGACTGAAGGATTTGAAGTTCCTATTAAATCGGAGGTGCATAACAGAAATTCGAGAAGGGAGGCGTGAGATATGCTGGCGAAAGAAGAGACTGGGAATAAGGCTTATAACTCTGAAAAGTATCTATACAGCTTGCGTCGAGCCGGAAGAAGCTGGCATACCAAACTAGATAAAGTTCTGGAAAAGTTCAGAGCGAAATCATCAAACGCTGATCCATATGTGACGTGCGCCGAAGAAAGGGAGCTTACTCTTGAAAAATCGAAATCGAGGTTTTTACACCTTCGGATTCTTTATGTGTTGCTCTTTTTATTGAAACAATCGAAAATAAATTTTGAGCATTATTATTGCTGATAATTTAGTTTTTAGTTTCCCTCTCTCACACAAGTCGCGTGTATCGGGTCGACTTTGACCGCTCGCCCTGAACAATTTAACTTTTCAGAGTAAGCCCCCTTTCTTCGGCGCACGACACATATATTGATTTCCAAGGTCAAGGAAAAGATATATTTTTGATACTAGTCGACGTTAAGGAAGTCCTATCAAAGGAGTTTAACATCAAGGATCTTGGTGATGGTTTCTACTGCTTTAGAATCGAGTCTACTCGCAAAGGAAGACGAATTGGCATGCATCAGACAAGATATATCAGGGGAATCTCGAATCGATTTGGGATGATTGATTCGAAGCATCATACAAAGAATCAATCGGCGCTGCGCTGAACTCAGCTGCAGCAAATAGGCCCGATGTTTCTTTTGCGGTTAGCAGTTTGAGTCAATTATCCGTTACCTGAAGGGAACCTGAACTCAGGATTGGCTATTGAATCGAAATAAGGGTACCATTGAAAGGCTAAAATAATGCAGGTTGAGCCAGTTGCTTGAATGACAGACGATCCTATATTTGGATTCACATTTACCCTGAGTAACGGGCAAATGTCTTTAGATGTCAGGAAGCAGAAAACGGTAGCTTCATCTCCGACAGAATCTGAATACGTGGCGCTTGTTGAAGCAGCCAAATGAGTAGTTTCTTCACGCGAGAATGCAAACTAGCTCAGGGCAAACATATTGATGTCAGGCATAATTTTGTTCGACAAACCTTGAAAGAGAACCTGATAGGCATTGAACATGTGTCTATCGAAGATATGGGGACTGATATGCTAACAAAAGACTTGCCTGGGCCAAAGCATAAGAAGTGTTCGGCATTGTTGGGTTTTTGGAAAAAAAATTTCAGAATGAGATCACCCGCGTTTCGAGGGGAAGTATTATGGAGTTTGTATTTCACGTTCACGGTACGCGGTTGAATTGTGCAAGTGACCTATTGGCACTTCTTGACTTTGAAGCCATACTTTGTTTTTTATGATAACTTTAGTTCGTTGATGTACGTTTATTCAGAGAGCCACGCAGTTGGAAAGACCTTCCTTTTCTTAAGCAATAAATCCATTGTTAATTTGATTAGTCTATTACTTGGTATTACTCCAACTTTTCTATACTCTGCTCTATAGTCCTAAATTAATGAAGCAGGCAAAGAAAACGTTTTCAAATTACCTTTTTGCCCAAAATTCAGAATTCGATAACTCGAAAACCAGGCTCTTTGAGAATTTATACTTGAATTCTGAAAAAAATTCAAACTATGAAATTTTGAATCCCGAAATTGAGTCTTATGCAGATTTATGTCGAAATCATAGATTTATCAATGTGCAAAAAAATCGTAACTTCATGAAACTTGTAATTTTTATACAGTTATAATTTATTTTTTGACGAATTGATGAATCTATAATTTGGATGTAAATCTGCTAAGAGCCCAAGTTTGTAATTGAAAAATTTCATGAATTTGGAAATTTTTTCTTTGGCCACTTGATGAATGTAGCATTTATAAATGAATTTATAATGTGTAGCGAGGTGGACTGCTAACCATTATGGATTCTCCCCAGATTGTCCACTTTTATAGATTAAATAACAAACCGCAAAAATATCTGTGGCCAGCACGCAACTCAAAAACTATAGACCAAGTAGGATGCATAAAATATCTAATGAAACGTGTGCTGGATGAGTGTAAACGGCTTGTTTCGAGGATTTAAAGATCTTTACTAGAAGGAAGAAGCTACCCTAAACTTCTACTTGCCTTACACTGATTCGGGAGAAACCTCAGTCCTTCCAACCTGGAAAAAGTACTGCTGTGAAGAGGACAAAAACACCATAATCCTGGCTGCACGTCAGTCACCACTGCACTTTGCCAAGCTATCCACACACACACACACACACACACACACACACACACACACACACACACACACACTTCACCCCTACGCCACACTGCCGGCGCACACGGAGAATTATCCGGAGGTTGGAGGCCCGACTGACAATAATCCGGAATATATGGATTATTCTTCAAAGAGTACCAGACCATGCCGTGTTTGGTACATGTCAAGGACGAACGGATGCATACATCTTGTCGTGCCGGCAAGAAAAGTATTTGTGTGCCGGCCGTGGCACGGGATAGTTTGGGAGGAGGAACTGGCACTGAAATTTTTTTTTTCATTTGGACGAGTTTCATTTGATTGAAATTGGAACTTTTTTCTAGAGTTTGAAGTGAACTCTGGCCTCTCGCCCCCCCCCCCCCTCCCTCTCGCGAGAGTTTTCGCCCATCGCCGTGTATCGCATAGTAATGTCCGTGATAGTCCGTCGGCAACTTCATTAGTCGATCTCTTACTTGACCTACTAAGCGAGTTGAGGCATGTCGAACGCCTCCATTGCCCCCTGTTTTCAAAATGAGACTTTGATGGTGCGCCCTCAAATTACAGTGAAAAACCTTTAATTTGTTCTTATTGGTGATTTCAACAACAACAAATTTGTAAAATATCAGCAGTTAAAACTTGTTGAAACTTGTTTAAGCTTTCTTCATAGAACATTCTATTCTGCTGAACTTGCTCTATCTACTAAATTTCAACTACACCTTTTTTGTATCTCATTGGTTCATGAGAGTAGAAATTTTTATACCTGCCTGACCAGATTAGTTTCTGATAACAGTTGGTTTCCAGCGTACCACTTTCTCCAAAATGCGTACATCCGAAAGAGCGATTCTTTGGTTCTCCTCTACCTCTTGTGCGAAGTGTAGTTTGCTACGTTTTCTATTAGAAACTGCCATAACATTGTCCAAGTCCTTTTCAGGTATCACTGTTAATATGTTCTCTAAAATTTGATGTATCTTTTTGGCTCCGAAGTTGAACAATTCCATATAATTAGCAAGCGGTAGAGCCTGTTTTAAGCTATTCTCTAATCTTTCAACCTTCTTCCCAAAAAATGGATCGTTTCATGAATGTCTCTAATTACGTTTTCAGATAATTAGCTGACATATGAGAAGTTGATTAACTTCAACTTTGCCCTACTGTTATTTCTGCTAAACTTGACCATTTTAAACGCTGAAGTTATGAATACTTTGGCGTTAGCTCTTGTTGTCTACATTTTACTAAAAACATTTTTTTATTCACATTCTTGACTATATCAATTTTGGCTCGCAACCAATCATTCAATTTTCTTGATACTGCTTTATCTGCTGGTGGCTTGATTGTGTCGATTGTTAGATTGATTATTCGTAGCTTTCCGCGACCCTTATTAATAATACTAGTTTTTTGGTTTTGTGGCTTTAGGATCCATGAATTATGAAGAAGATTCAGATTCCCATCAGACGTTTTGACTACATGTATAGGCCCTCCGCAGAAATTTCCTCTATAAATTTACATATTTGGCAGAAGTTTTAAGGCATAAATCTCCGTGCACATCTGTGTGTGTTTCATTCTGAATCTATTCCTTTCAATTGAACCATTTTTTTGTTTTTTGCTTTTCGAGAACTTTTGTGATATAATCAACTTCTTCAGACTATTGCACTTTACGTTTACTAATTATATGTGTAGAACAATTTTAACTTCGCAAATCAAGTTAATATTTTACTATTAGCCTTCATCCTCATTGTACTTCACTTATTTTTCAATTTCAATTTCTCATCAATCTGAATCTTCAGATAAAAGTCGGTAAGACTGACTCAGATGTCAGATCCATTCCAACCCTGCGAGAAAAAAACGGCATTGTCCACTTGAGGGACAAGTATTTAGATCTAAGGAAGACGATTTCAGATCAGTTTTCTTTGGTATCGCAACCAGAACAATTCTCAGTGAGATGATGAAACCAAGAAAAATGAAGATAAAATACAAAACTTAAAAGGAGCAGATTCAAGGTAAAACACGCACATATATGTACGAATTGTTCCATACATACATACATACATACACACACACATACATACATACATACATACATACATACATACATACATACATACATACATACATACATACCGTACATACGAATTGTGCAATATATGTACCATTGAAGGGAGCCCATACATGGAGATGAAACGTCTGATTGAAATCAACATCTTTTTCATCATTTATGGACCGTAAAGCCACAAAACCGAAAAACTAGTATAATAACTGAGGGTCGCAAGAAGCCACAAATAATTAAAATGTATTACAATTAAGAAGAAAAATCAATTGAAAAACCGATGAACTCTTGTAAAAGGAAAGTCTGCTGTACTTTATTTCATATATTCAATAACGAAATTTTGAATTTTTTAGCTGACACCGCACTAGAGTTAAGGGGGTATTCTTGTCTAGGAGAATGAATTTTAGGTATTGTATAGGGTGTTATAAAATAAACCAAGAAACATTTCGGTGAACCATTATTCTACCACATATTTATTACCAATTGAAGAATACAAACACAAAAAAAACTACGTAAAAAAACTAAAAATTCGAAGAGTCAGAAGCTGATGAAGTAAGGGTTCTCAAAAAATGCCGCGCCCTGCTTGGCATGATTGTAACCCTCCCAGTAATCGGAAATTTAAAAAAATTCTTAATCCAAATAAATGCTACTATCGCGCTAACCTCGGAAAAATTAAAATAATTTTTTTTTCAGCAAAAAGCGGCTATCTAAAATATGATGTAACTTTTCGACTATTTTTTTTACTTTGAAAAATTTTTTTCAGACAGTAAAAATTGAAAATTTATGTATATCTCTTCTTAGCGCGATAGATTAAGGTATGCAGAAGGCTCACGACAAATTTCTAGTGAATTAGTTTAGTAGATCTTGAGATATCATGACAAGAGTCCCGAAAGAAGTAGTTTCGAGGAAAACGCGTTAACAGTTTTGGGTAAAGTTACGCGCAGACCAAGCAATACAATTATACTCTATACTTAACTGTTTGTAACTGTACAAACAACAACAACTGTACAATTATTATAAAAAAGTAGTGTGACCTTCGGTTTTTGTATCTAAAAATATATATAAAGAGTACGAATTGTTTTTAGTCGGGAACACTATCGCAGAGGTAAACAGCGGACCCCTATCATCTATTTTCGATTCACAGAGCAGGACCGGTCTACTCGCTGCGCCACTGAATTGGCAGAAACTCCGAAAATAATTGAAATTTTTTTTATTCCTTTAGAGGATATATTCTAAAAGGTCTTATTTCCAAAAATATGGAGAAAAAAAAATATTTTTTCAAATTTCTGGACGAGAATACCCCCTTGAGGTGCTTCATCGAGGATAGGCTTTTGCCGAGGCCAAAATTCTCTTCTTGGTGAATAGTTAGTTGTAATATTTGTCCCACCTCATTTCAAGACCCTAATGAAGCGTCGTACATCCCTCTTTCTTCGAATATTGTGTTATTTGTTTTTGTTTGAATTGAAAATCAAGTAATTTTGCGCATGAAAATCGGCCCCGCCGTAGACTCTGAATAGCGATCATTGGCGTGCACTGACATGCCGGCATTAAGTACCTAGAATAAACCCGACGGGTAACGGCTATGTCGACTCAACGGTCGCGCGCCAGCCTCCCAGGTCTGGGGATTTTTCTCCAGATCTGAATAGCCTTCAGAATCTGCGATTTATCAATTTCTTGAAAACTTGAAGATATTTGTTCTCAATATCATGAGACTTTTTTCTTGAAAACTAAAAACCTAAAGAATAAACGTCTGAAATGAAACATAAGAATGGAGTGATTTTCCACGAAAATATGCGTACAGATTTTTCTGAATAACATTGATGAACCACAATTGAGATCAGTAAGAATCCCTTTAAATAGGAAGTAAAAATCAATTACATTTCCAAAGAAACAGTTGAATTTTCAACCGAAAAGAAAATTATTCATTACCAGAAGAGATAATATTCAACAGAAGAGTTTAGTTTTCAGGCTGGAACGCAGGCCCGTAAGATAGTGCGTTGGCCCGCCAAAATAATGTTATTTACGATGTTGACTCTGGACATTGAGGATGTTTCTCACTTAATTATTAAATCCAACAACTAATTTACTCATGTTCCTTATGTGGTTATCTCGTTACTCTGAACTGTTGACGTCGCTTCGATAAATGAAGGAGAAATTGTATTTTTGTCACACCTGAAGAGGCTCCACGTCGTGGAGCGAAAGCTCGCTTTGAAATAAGCATAGATCAGTAGATCGAAACATACCAGAGTAGAGAGTTATGGGATGAAGAGGAGGAGGCGTTCATGAGGAAATCGAAACACAGAGAAACAGATCGTGAGGGTAGGGTACTTCTGGACTTGATAGGAGAA
>WSXT02188768.1:0-14314 GCA_011762715.2 Neuroterus valhalla | reverse complement strand
CGCCGGTCTCCCCTTCTTGCTGTCGTGTGGGGGGGGGGGCCGGGCTGGTCGCATCCATTGCGAATCTCATCTTTTTTTCATAATTCTAGTAATGAAATCTCATTGACTGAAAGATAATCTGCTAAAGCTGTAATACGCGCCTTCCTGCAGTATTTCGAGAAAACTGGGTTTGAATCATTTGCCTCATGACATAATAATATTCAGCGTTTTTGATCCGTATTTCCTCAACTTTTCTCAGTTTCAGGTACTTTTCCAATAAATTTTCGGTTTCTAGAATAAAATATGAAACTTTTTTTGTGTTACTGCATGTGTTTGTCAGTTGTCATAGCACTCGCTAGGTGGACTCCACTGATTATCATCTTATTTGTAACGCATCCGATGGACGTATCGGCAAATGCCGCTACGATGTCCTTTTGGCGAATCCCAACAATATGTGGCACTTCTTATATAATTTTCTCAGTGAGCTCTACTGTGAGCTATCTTCTTCGAAGCAAGATAAGATAAAACCGCCGTCAGGTGACCAAACAATGACGCTTTCTTGAATTTTTCAGAGATACTGGGGAGTAGACGGCTCAGGAAAGCAGATCAAACCGGACTCCATGTGAGCATGTTTACTTCGGACCGGAGTGACGCTTCGAACAATGATTTTGATTTTTTTTCTGAACAAATCCATCACGCATTGCTCCGATTCGATTGATTGATTCAATGTGTCCCCTGAGGGTTTACATTTTTCTCGAACCTCTCCACCATCCCTTTACACACCCTACCACTACCTGAGTAGTAAGTAAGGGGGACCTACAGATGAAGGTGGGTTCCGAACCACCAAGAACCCTAGCCCCATGTACTTAGAGTAACCTTTCTCTCAAAAGGTACTAGCACCACGACTTGCCGGAGATGAACACTCCCTTGCCAGGCAAGTGTTCACCGCGTGGGCCGCCATAGCTCTTCCAGAGTGCAAGGCGGGAATCGAACCCACAACCAGCTGGCTCGGGTCCAAAGCGCATGCCTTAGTCCCCAGGACCAACTGGGCACACTCATCAAGCATTGCTTATGGGGATAATCCAGAATTTCACAAAGACCTTTTATATGGCTATCATATGCTGCAGGCAGTGTACACGCAAGATGTACCGAACATCTCGAACATCTAGGAGTCAGTAAGTATTACATCCTCAATTTTTCCGGTTTTGTCTTTACGCAATTAAGAAACTCATAGGATAAACGAGTAGTAATTATACTGGGGTGTACATTGACTGAATTCAGGATTCACTCAATCATACGTCAACTAATAATAAATTTGCTACAGTCGGTTGATATTACTATTATAATTTACCGATCAACACATCAATCTATCGATTGAAATAATAAGCGATCTATGTGCAAATATGAGTATACGTATATATGATAAGTGCGTATCAAATAACATACGATACAACTATAACCTTAACTCAGTAACGGATAACGAAACTGGAACTGTAATCTTTATATGTACAGGGTGTCCCAGGCCAACATTTCGGGACTTACATAGCTACATAAAAAATCTATAAAAAAAAATTCCTATCGCAAAAAGTGTTTGAAGTTTTATTTTGCAATTTGTGAAAAGTTGCAAATCCCAATGTAGAAGAATCTCTAGACCGCAAATCTACATCATTAAACGAGGATGATTAACTTATATTTGCCCTGTTAATCCATGCATTCCTTCATTGAATCTAAATTGTTTCGTACAATATTCAACTAGTCCGTATTTTGGCAGTTTTCTTGAAAGGTGTGTTTTCATTATTTGCTGTAAAAAGCCACAATTTTCAATATTAGAGACTCTCAAATCGCCGAAGCTGCATGATTATACAAGGATGAGTACCTTATTTTTGGCCTTTAATTTACCCTGAAATCTTATTTGGAAAAAATCGATATAATTTGAATGAACTTTGAATTTTATGCTAGAAAATAGATCTTCTCGGTATTTTGGAAAATAAATTCATCCTTTGTGAATCCTTTGTTCAAGATTCGAATGAAATTTTCAAGTGACCCTTTTGGCAGTCAAGGCGAGAACTTGATAGTAAAAACACATGATCATATCACTCTCCTAAATACGCGTTAACAAAAAAGAGTTATTTTTTCAGTAGTTCGCGGGACCAAGTCTAGTCTACTCTCCCTAAATAAACCAACTCCAGGAGACTGGTGCCCTCCTCAGTATTTAACTGAACCAATTATAACTCGTTTGGTTCTGCCTTTTTTATTTTCTACCTCTCTCCTTTTGTAACTTTCTTTTGTACTTCCTTTACATGACTGGTGTTTGGTGGTTACTGACTAACGTTTGGACATGACTTTATTTACGGAACATTTTCTGGCTTGAAGTTATAATGATTTAAAGGGAAACGACTTGCAGGATACTATGCGCGTAAGGAAGCTAGATATTTTTTGCGTACCGGAAACAAAGAAAAAGGGATATGAGATTAAAAAGGTGCAGAATGGTCTCCAACTCTAGTCAGAACTAGAAAAGAATCACAAGCTATCTAAGGAATTGGTCTAATTATGAATGAGAGAGCAGAAGAGCGCGTTAAAATGTATAAGTGTGTATCTTCTTCATTATTATGGGTTAGAATGAAAGTGAAATCAGAAGACGTGCCTCTTTACTGTCACCATCAACAGGAGCGTAGCATGCTACAATAAACAGTAACACAGACACCTTCTGGGACTCTTTGAACTATATAATAGGATCATGTGATTCAGGTGAGAGAATAATATTATTCGGAGATATGAACGGTTGGGTTGGTGTGCAACGCGAAGGTATTGACAGGGTACTTGGCCATATCGGAGACCCAAAAAAGAATGGTAATGAGGGGTAAATTGATCAGTTTGTGCTTAGAAAATGGTTTCTTTATTACAAATACCTAGTTTAGGCACAAAATGATACACATAGCGGACGAAAGACTGACAGGTCTTGTAAATGGTACAAGGGCTATAAGAGGTGTTGGAATTGCAACGTTACTTGCGACACTCCTAAGTACAGATTTGTGTATATCTATATACTATTGTAGAGTTTCCGGAAGTCAGGAAGGGTTTCGAAGCCCTCTCTGTCATTCCCTAACAATGAAGAGTAGTTTTCAAAACTGTGTTTCCCTTTTAACTAAACCTAATCTCTTTCTACGAAGTTTTTCATCTCTGATTTAGTTCATTTTTCCAACAGGTTATGGCCCAGAGAAAAAAGAGTTAGGTTAAGTATAAAAAAAGTGCAAAAAAAAAAGAATACAGTGAAGGAAACCCAAGTAGACAGCTAATCTATAACTATAATATGGAAGTACAAAATGCAACAACTGGTAATTAAGGACAAACCATGGGATGTAATTTCTAGTGGAGGACAATCAACTGATTCACATCAGGAGTGCAAAAACTGCGCGGGAGACCTGGGACTCACTACAGAATTATCACCAGAAACCGACGTTATCGAGCAAGATCTTTTCGCTCAAGCGGATATGTAGATTGACGTTGCTTGAAGGTGGAAACATGGAGGATCACATCACAGAGATGCTGCATCTTGTAAACAAAGTAACGGCTCTTGGCGAGGAACTGAAGGACAATCTAGTAGCCGCAATGTTACTAAGCAGTTTGCCAGATTCCTATAGTACTCTCATTACCAGTTTGAAAAGTAGGCCAGAAAGTGACATTACCATCAATTTTGTCACCGAGAAGTTCATTGACGAACATAAGGGGCGTAAAGGGGTTGAAGATTTTAGTATTTAAAGTGAAACAGCAATGAAGGCGCAAGATCAACATGGAAATGTGAAAAGTAAAATTGAGTGTTCCTTTTGTAAAAAATCAGGACACTTCAAGACGGATTGCTTCAAATATCAAACATGGAAAGCTAAGCAAAATAAAGCCAATAAGGTCGTGGAGGATCGGGATAAGGTATGTTTTGTAACAAAAGTGAGCAGGGGATTTGACAGTTTTTAACAAACCTACGAGGCTGGTTACGGAGTAAAATCTACAAAAGGAGTGAGAAATGCTTGGATTGTTGACTTGGGAGCAACGAGCCATATGCTAGACTCAAAAGATTTCTTCACAGACTTCGTGCCAGTGAAAAAGGGCTATGTGCGTTTAGCAGATGATAGCGAACTTTTTGAAATTCAAGAAACAGGCTCAGGAATAATAAAGTGTATTGCAGACAAGGACAAAAATATAACATCGAAAGTGACAAATGTTCACTATGTACCTAGACTTGGGTCAAATTTGCTTTAAGTCAAAAGGTGAGCCCAAAAGGGTCATCAAGTAATCTTTCAGGAGGACGGCTGCAGTGTCATAAATGTGAAGAACAATAGAGTGATGGCTACGGCCACGTTATCTCCGGATTTATACGAAGTGAGGGTAGCGACATCAGGTACAACCAGAAATGAAAGGTTCTGTTTAGCAGTGAACGACTCATTTGAAACGAGAAATGGAATTCAACAGCAATCTCTAAACAGAAGACCTAAGAAGCCATATTTCCACGAACTGAATGTTCCAATAATGATGCAGACAAAATGAGGATCAACAATACAACACAGCAGCTTTATGAGAAAAAGGAAAGTGAATCATCGAGTTCGAGCATCACAGATGGAATCGACATCAATTCGTCAAAGGTTTCCAGCGCGGAAGAGGAGAATGCAGTTCTTAATTCAAGTATCAGTCGTACGAGTTTTCAAGTGAACAGTGAATACTTAGAGCTTTGAATTTCTGAAAGAAATAACAAAGGTGTACCGCCTGAAGGGAATATGAGTTTTTTAAAAGATTGTGGCTAAAGTGAACAAAAGGTGGTACTAGGTTCTTCGGTTGTGTCATCATCAATTAATAAATTTGATTAAAGGACATTAAGGATTTATTGTCATGTACAAGCGTTTGCTGTTCTCGTTTGAGTAAGGTCTGTTTTTTAATACCTTTTTATTTCCAGTAAGATATTTTCTCTTTTCGTCATCTTGTTACATGCTCATCTCATTCATTTTTCCAAGTTCTTCGTGTAAAATATTTGATTATCTGCTCATTAAAATTTTCATGTAATTTAAGTTTGATGCAGAATAATTAAGATGAAGCTGTTTTATTTTGTAACTGAATTTTATTATAGACTTATTTAGCTGAAGTTTTGTTTCTGCAACTCAAGTAGAATTTGAAGTTGAGAACATTTTTTTTTTAATTATGGATTGAACAGTGTCGCAATTATATCGTAGAGGGAGGGTGTTGGAATTGCAACGTTATTTGCGACACTCCTAAGTATAGATTTGAGTATATCTATATACTATTGTAGAGTTTCCGGAAAACAGGAAGGGGTTCTAAGCCCTCTCTGTCTCAGCTGATTCAAGGGTCAAAATGGGCCTGTTGCCATCCCTCTGGTAAGTCTTTGTTGATCCGTCTGTTGGAGCATTACAGTCATTCCCTTGAAATAAAGAGTAGTTTTCAAAACTGTGTTTCTTTTTGAAATAAACCTAATTCCTTTCTGCGTAGTTTTTCATCTCTGATTTAGTTTATTTTTTCAACAAGGGCTATGAGAGTTACTGAATTCGGATCGGATCACTATCTTATAGTTTCAAAAATAAACCTAGGTTAAGGATGAAGGGGACGAAAAATTATTGAAAAGTCGAAACATACGCGATTCAGAACAGAAATATTGCAAAAACCATAAGTACAAAAAGTATATCGTTAAAGGCTGGATAAATATTTATAGGGCATCACAAAGATGATTGGAAAACAGAATTGATTAACAAAAATGTAGAGGTTGCATGGATAATACTGCGGAATGGAAGCTTTGAGAGTGCTCTGGAAGTGTGTGGTACTGCGACTGTCGGAAGAAAGTCCAGTCACGCGTGGTGGAATGATGAAATACGCATCGCCATCAACGACAAAAAGGAGCGTATACCTGAGAATTAGAGACAAGGAATGGACTTGGGTAATGAGCAATTATAGGGATAAAAAGAGGAAAGCAAATATCTTAGTAAAAGAAAGCAAGGATAAATCAAAACAGAAGAAGACACGAAAATGCGAAATGACTTTGAAGAAAATAAAAAACTATTTCGGGAATGGGTTAAGAAGACTAGGAGAGAAGATACTATCACTGAGGTAGTCGGTACTAAGCGTAAAAAAACACTTTTTTCGTGAATTTTTCTCAAAAGTATGGATCGAGCAAATTTATTCCAACCTTTCTTACAGAACGTCTTGGAAAAATCAATTTGCAGTGTTCGCTATATCTCGGTCGGAAATTATCTGAATTCAAAAACCAATGAAATTCAGTCAAAGTATCATCGAATTCTCCCCCAAACGTTCCATGATTACATTTTCTTTCAATCAAAATTTTTTGGTGGCCATCTAAAGTGTAAATTGCTATGTTTCACGAAAAATGCCGCAATTTTGTGGGTGGGAACCCCCTTAATGTAAAAAAAAAATTGTAACTAAACGTTGGGGGGAGGAATTTTATATATAGAAAATATGTACCAAGCTTGAAATGAATCGGTAAAGTAGTTTTCAAATGGCAGTGGACACGGACTCAGATCGAAATAAAATGTTGGAAAAATATTCTTGAAGTGTTTAAAAATAAGATAAGACCGAAAAAAATTCGATTTTCCGAGAGTGCAGACCCTTATTCCTCCCTGAAGAATTCTGATGGTGAAAGGGTATGAGAGTCAGACAAAGTGAAAGACTGTAATGAAGGATCTTTTCGAGAAGCTGTATGAAGGTGAGGACATGGATTATAACAACAGTTACACAGACACAGATACGTTAGACAATTCCGATGTAGGTGGCAGAAGCAGAATCAGTATCGACGAAATTATTTATGAAATGAAGAAACCAAAGAATGGCAAGGCTGCTGGTGTGGATGGTATTCGCTCTGAAATGCTCAAGTTCAGTAGTGGAAACTTGTTTGTGTGGCTCTGTGAATTTATGAATATGTGTGCTGTGAATTGCGGAGTTCCGAGTGATTTGAGGAAGGCGATTGTTGTACCGATCTACAAGGGAAAGGGTGGTCCAGGCGACTGTGATAATTATAGAGCGATTAGCCTTCTGAGTACTGTGTGAAAAGTTTTTACCAAAATACTTATAATAAAGTCATAGGAGTAACAAAGGAAAGGATCTGGGAAGTTCAATGTAGATTTATGGCAGGGAGATCATGTGCGGATCAGATATTAGGCAGGGCGTTAGGCAAGGATGCGTTTTGTCCTCTTGGATGTTCAATACATGGACAAATGTCTAAGAATGGCTCTCTTTAATGAAGAAAGTGTTGATCTTGGGACCGTCAAAGTTCATGGCCTTGCGTTCGGAGATGACAAGATCGTTACGGCAGAATCATGCGATGATTTGCAGCAGATGTTGAGCAGACTGAATTCCAGCATGAAGAGCATGCCGTTAATGGAGAGACGATGGAACAAGTTGATAACTTGGTGTATCTTGGAAGTTTATTCACTTCTGCCGGAAAGATAGATGCAGAGATTCGCAGAAGTTTATATGAGGATAGAAAGATTATCGGCAGTGTACGGAGTATTACTAAAAATAAAAATGTAACAAATGAAGCTAAAATTGCTATAAATAATTCTGTCCTAGCACCAACTATCACGTACGGCAGCGAGACCTGGACGTCACAAAATGAGTTATGAGTGGGTTCTCAAAGGATGCGGTGTAAAAGAAACGCTGTTTGAAAAGAGTGAAAGAAATTTGTTTAGATGGTTCGGTCACGTTGAGAGAATGGGTGAAGAACGATTGGCAAAGCAAGTTTATCGAGGTAGGATGAATGGTGGCGTACCCAGAGGCAGACCAAAGAAGGAATGGGTAGAATGTGGGAATGAGACCCTTAAGAAGAGAAATATGAAGAGCCGTACAAACACAAGAGTTTGTGTGAAAAGATGCATGGATGTGAAAAAAGCAAGAGATGTAAGCCAGAATAGGGATATTTGGAGAGCAATCGTATCAAATAAAATGTATGAAGCCTGAAAAGAACGATTTTGGCTACTAATTGGCCCGTGTAAGGATATCGCTAAGTGGATGATTTTAATGGCTTCGCAAAACTCTTTGTACGGGGTGCTTGCTAGAGGGATCAGGAAGCGACCCGTGTCGGAGCGATGTTGCACAGGACGAGTGTGACGTTTGAAGGCAGAAACAGGCATTTGATAAGGTAATAAGGAAAGAGGTATATTCATTCTGATTAACCCTTTGTAGTCACACTGGGTCTAAAAGACCCATACCCTTTTTTGACCGGGAGTACGGATCCGTAAATTTTTTTTTCCTAATTTTTTTTTCATATTCAAAATTAAATTCTTGGTTTCGGATCGACATCGTAGTATCAAGCAAGGTTCAAACTATACTTGACTATTTTTGTCATATTGCTCAATGCATTATCCCATTCTTTGTAACAATTCATACTCGTCTGGGTCCAATTGACCCAGTGTGACTAAGACGTGATTCTAGCGAAGTGTGACTACTAAGGGTTACCAATTCAATTAAAGCCTCTGTTCACTGAGAATGCCGCGTTTTAAGCGCAGCTTTTGAATTTGAAGATTAAGATTATAAATGAAATCAGTTTTTTTCTGTTCACAAGGAACACGCAACGAATTCGAAGACTGATCTAATACCTATCCCTGCCTCCTCCTCCTACACATCCAACCCCGAAAGTTGGCTTTATGGTATGATAATAAAATAATAAAGCTGGACCCAAGTCCAACGTTGCGTGGGTAACTACCGTTCTCTCCTGTTCTATCCCTTCCATGGCGCCCGCTTGACTGTTACGCACAGCGCGGACAGCGGAAGGTCAGTATATTAGAACTTCAAGAATTCCTTTTTCAGGAAGTGTTTATAGTTTCTTATTCCGGATTATGGAGGAGTAAAGCTGGACCAAGCAAAAAAAATTACTTATGTACAAATAGTTTGACGGAATAATAGAAAGGTATGCTCCCCAGGCATTTGGACTAGCTCACTTAAAAGAATACTTGGATAAAGTTCCGAAAAGCGCTTAGCTCCGATTTCTTCGAAACTTCGTATACCGAAGTATTTTGACACGCTGATCACGAATATGATAGTGAAAATATGCGCAAATTCGATTTTCATGGTGAAAAGCATGAAAACCCCATAAAAATCATGTTTATTTACGTTTGTATCAGTATATAATGAAAATTTATTAAAAAATTGTAGAAAAAGTTGTAGATCTTTGGAAAATACATATTTTATGTTGTATATATTTCTACCCTACGACTGATGGTTTTCGATAGAATTGACGACGAATATGAAATATCACAGATATCGTGCAAAATCTCTAGCCGTACGACTTAAATTGTATGAAAAACTCCTGGGAGGCTGAATAGACGTTAAATATAAAATTCGCAGAAATAATGAGCCTAGGGAATTCTCGCAAGTAGAAAATAAAGATAATAAATTTTGAGGAAAAAAGACCGACTCCAAAAAAAAAAGAAATAAAAAATTATTTGAAAAATAGAAACTAAAAAGTGAAAAATAATACATTTAATAATGACAGTTCCTACTACAAATTAATGTTTTTGAAATGCCTACCTATTAAGCTAAACAAAAAAAAAAGATTGTTTAAATCTCGCTTTTTTTAAAGTCAACGCCGTAGTTGACTCAGCTATAAGCAGGTAAAAGATGAAGAAGAAGCAGAACAGTCGACTTAAAAAAAAGCGATATTTAAACGATCTTTTTTTTGTGTAAACTAAATAAGTAGGCATTTTAAAAATTTTAATTTTTAGTAGGGACAGTTATTGTAGTTAGTTAGATTTGCCACTCCATGTATACCCTTTTCGGATTTTTACATATTTATACTCCCCCTCCCACAGGAGATCGTTAGACATTGAACCCTTTAAGTCAAATCCCTTCCCGTAATCCACAATAATCCCAACTCTCATAATAAGCCTCGAAACAATGCCCGACGTACTCAATCCTGTGGGATTTTTCATCTCAGGAACCCCTACCATCTGCCGCTGGATTTTTTATTCAAAACGCTCGCATCCTCCTGGAAATTTGGTCAGAGGAGAGAAAAACTGCAGAAAAACAAAACTACTGAGCGCAGTCTATTATCGACAGGCGACTTTAGATGTCGACATTCGAAAGCATCGAATGCCTACACCCATCCTCGATGTCAACTCTCCCGCTCGACAGTAGTTAAACGTAGTGAGACCACGTCTAAGCGAGAATCACGAACATTCACCCACCCGAGCGCTAACCGCGCCAGTTCATGCTTGACATTCGGGATCATTTTCGATTTCTATTTTTTCTGGAGTCGGTCTTTTTTTTAAATTAAACATTTTCAGTCCATATTACAACGCTGTATGATTGGTAAGATATGATTATTTATTGGAAAGCACTTTGAAATATTTACAAATATTTTCGGCGAAAATATATTTGTATCATTTTTTATGCAAGTGTCAATTCAGAATAATGCATGGCCACTGAAATTAAAAAGCACCATTCATAAATTTTTAGCGTGATGCTTATTGACGTACACCATATTAAGAACTCAAGTGACACAACAGCCTAAGCAAGATCCAATTTAATCGTCTTCTTGTTCTATTTTACGAAATGGAAAAATCATTGAACTAGCAATAAACAAAACGCGACATTGCAGTTCAACTGTCTGTGTGCACGCGCTGGTATGATTGTATCATAGGGCCCCAAATATTGTGTATGTCGGTTTGTTTTAATTGTTGAACGCTACTGTCGAAAGTTTATTTTATGATTTATTTTACTATTATTCCAATGGGAAAGAAAACATTTGTGCGTGTAGAGTGCCGTATAACCACGTATGTACGGACGCTGATATAATTGTCTTTCGGGTGAGCTGAAAAGTTCATCCTGCAGTAAAATGTCAGCTGAATGTTGTTTCTAAAATGTATACTATCCAATTGACTATATCAGTTAATTTCAGCTTTGCTAAAATCACCGGATTTTCAAAAAAATTTAACATGAACGGTCCGTTGCCCTTGACATATCCAGCGCTACCGAACCAGCTGAAGGTCATCTTGCTTACTACTAAGATAAAATCTATCATATATATTAAAACCAGCCTTGCTAAGATGACTTATTGAAAAGTGCACTGGGCTCCCTGACTATAACGCTGAATCTAAACTTTGTGCAATTTTCAGATAGATTGCAAGCCCCTCCCGAAACAAATTCCTGGCTACGGGCCTGATCGAAGGGTCGAAAGAATGTAAATGATTAGCAGCTCTGCAGGATTTCGAATGTAATTCTTATAAACAAATTATATTAATAAAATGTCAACTTCGTGAAAATTTTTCTTGCAAAGTATATTTGTACGTTGAAATTACTCGATTTTTTCGGAAGGATCATATTTTGTTTATTTTATAAACAAATCATCTAAACAAATGCATACTTGAGTCATTTACTGGCAGAAAGAAATTGTTTTCTTTCTGAGTACCTTTAAGCTATACAAGTGATAATATTTGGTGACGAAGATTGATGATGGGATATTATATGTTTGTTTTATAAACAAATTTTATAAACAAAGGTACAGTTTGGTCATTCATATACATAATGTAATCGGTTTTCACTCCAACTCCTTCCGAGTTACATAAGTAGTGATGTTCGGTGACGATGAATTGTCAATCGATAATATTTGTTCAATTTATCAACAAAATTTATAAGTAAATGCATGGTTTCACTATTCATTGATAGAGAATCAGCATTTTTTCCTAATGGCATTTCAATTATATTAGTGGTACGTTTCAGTTATAAAAACTTATCATCATTATTCTTAGCGCCTTCCAATGAAGTATGTTGTGGCGTTTAATTATGAATAATTTTCATTCGATATTATTTGCCTATTTATAAACAAATTTTATGAACAAATGCATAGTTTCTCCACTTTTATGGGTTTAGAAGTAATAATTTTTATATTATGGTCTCAAATTTATATTAGTGGTAATATTTTGTGTCGAAGATTATTCACTTCATAGCATTTCTTTATTAGATAACTAGTGATGTTTAGTAGCCGAGAATTGTCGATCACGATTACATGTTAATTTCATAAACAATTGTTATAAACAAAAGCATAGTTTGCTCATTTATAGATAGACAGTGATCGTTTTTCTTTCTGATCATCTTTGAATGATATAAGTTCCAATCGGACAGTATTCAGAGGAAACAGCAAAAGCACGTAATATGGAGTTCAAGCCTCTTTAATAGGTTGGATCGAAAAACGCGTTTTTTCTGTAATACAATCCTAATAGCGCGGAAAACTTGCGCAAAGGCGTCATTATGAAGGAAAAAATAAAAAAAATAAAATTTCAAAATTTGAAATCGCGCAGAAGGCCTAAATTTACCAAAAAAGCAAGATACCAGTGATTTTCAGAAATATACAAAAATTATAAATCATAAAAAATGAAAAATACAACTTCTATGGGTTTTGGCACATGTTTGAAAATCGGCGAAAATCATAAAATATCGTTTTTTTACGAAACAACCCGGAACTTCAGGCCTTTTGCCAAAATTCAGTTAAACAGTAATGGGTCTAATTATTTTTTGTATGCAATAAGGACACTCTTAATAACTTTCTTTTCACTAATAGAACAGAAAAGGTTTTTTGTATGCTATTTTTTGTATAGTTCTAAAATTTACTGGTATTTTGACTTTTTGGGTAACATAAGGCCTTCTGCGCGATTTCAAATTTTGCAAAAAAATTTTTTTCGATTTTTTTATTATATAATGACGCCTATGCGCAAGCTTTCCGCGCTATTAAAATTGTAGTACAGAAAAAACGAGTTTTTCGATCCACCCTACTCTTAAAGGCGGAAATGGAGCAAAAATGATGTGGAAATGGATCCTGAAGTTATTCACTTAACATCACTAATTTTGGGATTTGAAAGCGGTTTGACAGAAAAAGATTACCTTCTGCATTATTTAAAGGTACTAAAAAAGTAAGGCGATTACTTTCTTCCAATAAATGCCTAAACTATGATTTCTTTACAAAAAACCACTTATAACGAACAACTAATTTTCATGATCAAATATGATCCTATCGATACAATTAAGCAATTCATACTTGCAAATATTCTTTGCAAGCAAAATTTCCACGAATTTCATACTTCATTAATGTAATTTGTTGATAAGAATTAGATTCGATATACTGTTAATCTTTTTTATTCTTTAAATACTTTTACATTCATTTTCATAGAGAATTGGAATAATTAGGTTATTTATTTGGATATAAAGGATAATAATTCAAAATGTATTGCTTTCGCTCTTTGTTTATTTATATCATGAATGGGACACGATATCACTTTTATATTTTGATTTTTTTTTAGACAGATATCCAAGCGACGGAAATTTTGAACTACAAATTGAAATTGATAAAAACAACATTTAGCCAAATGTGCTCGTAAAAATACAATGTCTAAATTTTTTTTGTAAGTTTTCTTCTGGTTGTGAGAATCTCTTGTGTAATAGAAAGAAAAATCTAGCAAATTATAAGTTTTCGTACATCAGTATCGATACAAATTTATTACAATAAATGTGTAATAATATTCTGTACAATAATAGAAGTCTTCAAGAAATCTTTGAAATCTATCTGTAATAATTGCGAAGTATTTTTATCATTGTGAAATTTTTTTAACTGTATAAAATCTTTTTGTATTATTTGAACATTGTTGCGAAATATATGAAAATGAGAAGAAAAACTTTGCTGATTCGAAACATTTTTCTTAAAAATATCTTCTAATCTTTTATGATATTAGCAAGGGAAATGCTAAAATTAAATTTTCAGAAGAAAAATTCTCGTAGCCACAACATTTCTGCGGTCCGCATGAACATCAAACAATTTCTTATTTGCATAAGTAGTAATTCTGCATACATAAAATTATAAAAAAGGCTGGTATTTCAGAAAAATGGTCTCCAAGAATTCTTCTTAGACAGGCGATTGTTAATCTATTTGTTTTTAACGTTGAAACACTTCCAACTGGAAATAGTGTGATTTTGAAAGAATAGGTAGGGATTCATCAAAATCGCAAGAAGTCAAATAGAAACGGTGTTAATTTAAAGAGGCAGGTATAATTTCATTGCCATCTAGGCCTAGAAATCGAGAATACTGGAAAAGACAGGTCTATCACCTGGAGTGGTGCCGCCTTCATTTCATCACCCTCCTCCCCCGCCATAAATGTAGCGTTCAGGTAAACCCAAATATCCAACGTTCCACAATAGAAGACATTAGCCTTGTTGGGTACCCATTGGATAGTCGATACTTAGGTTTCTTAACCTAATTGTATGTTAGAAAAGTTCTCCGCAATGTTTGAAACGGTCTACACCTAATTCCAAAATGCAACCATTTGTTCGAAAATTTAATTTT
>WSXT02188757.1:0-20124 GCA_011762715.2 Neuroterus valhalla | reverse complement strand
CTTTAAAGGCATCGACAATAGGACTCAACAAGTTGTTGCCATAAAAATCATCGATCTCGAGGAAGCAGAAGATGAAATCGAAGACATTCAACAAGAGATTATGGTCCTGTCACAATGCGACAGTCCCTACGTTACCAAGTACTACGGCTCTTATCTCAAGGTCAGTGTAAGGACTCATGGATAAAAGTTCAGTAAGGCAAGGCATAATTGCTATTCAAACAAAATGCAATTACCAACAGTACAAATTTACTGTACTTTACAAATTTATGTACTGTACAAATTAAGTGAACCTGTGTTACTCCTTTTCTGGAATAAATAGGTTCTAAGTTATGTAGTATGAAGGTTATCTTTTAGTAAGTTTCGATTTGAACAAAAGTTAGCCATAATCATCATTTTCGAATAAAAAATGAAAAACTGTGCAAATAATTCAAAATAATATTTGTTCTGCTAACTTCAGTTTATATCGTAACCTATTCAAAGATAAACTTCATACCACGAAATTGTGAACCTTATTATTTTCTAGAAGAAGCTAGGCAGGTTCGCCAAATTTTGCCCAGTGATAACCATTAAATAGTGTATTTATTTGTAAGATGATACTAACATTACTCATGGTGAGTTCTAAAATTTTATGTGAAGTAGTTCCTGTAGGGATACATCTGGATAATCCCCGAAGTACTTTATGAGAATTGTAAAGGCAAAAGAAAAATGTATTGAATATAGTCTGCTCTCTACCAGACTTCTGATTATAAATGAAAATCATAATATTCTGTGTCGTCAACTAGGTTTCAAATGAACGACAATAAATGGACTTTGATAAGTCAACAATATACCAGACATTCCAAAAGAACTGATTTCTGTTTTCTGAAGTCACTCCCTATTTGCCAATTCCTAGTTCAATTGAATCAGTGCAAATCTCTAACTTCAGTCGCAACTATCTTTGGTAAATACTTATTCAGGATTCCCATACGGAACATAATCTTGCCAAAGTATGAAGAATGTCAACTAACAATACGTTATTTACAACCAAAGGACAAGAAAAGCTTACAAATTAAGGAACAGCGAGGAGAAAAGGAATAGTAAAAAGGGGGAAACGCATCCCGAACTCGCGGAGAGGGCGAGAAGGCAATACTTATGGCTGTTTAAAAGGAAAAGGTCCTGAAACTTTCCCCTCGTCCTCCCGACCGCGCACAGCCAATCCATCGCTACCTTCCAGCTCTCCTCGCTGGATTTCAATCTCCGTTTTTGGCCTACAGACAGAGAGGTTTCTCGAAGGTACTCTACTTTCTTTGTTTGAGCCGTCTACTGCGGCGGGGTCCCTCTTCTTCCTCTTCTTCCTCCTCTGTCTCCCTGGCTTCGCGGTGGTTGGGATCCTTGGGATGGCTAGGGATATGCACATTATGCGTTTTCATAATCGCATAATTTTTTATTTGTAATAAAACTGCGTCGATTCTGTTTTCTTTGCGTCCCTACACTCTTCAGAAGGTGTAACTATGCTACACTCTGAAAGAATTAACGCAGTTTTATTACAAATAAAAAAATTATGCGATTATGCGAACGCATAATGTGCACATCCCTAGGGATGGCTCCCTTCGATTTTCCGGGTCCTACCTAGACCGCAGCGACGGACGAGGTAGGCAATAGGGACGCCGAAGGTCCGGCGTCGAGACCCTTCCCCCGTTCTGGACAAGGGCAGCAAAGTGCCACCGCTTTCGCCTGACGCAGGAGCCCGGGTGAGTCCGTCTTCTTTTCGGGGTCTTCCCCTCTTCCTCCTAACCAGGGATGGCACAATTCCGGGCTTGGAACCCTGATGAGGCAGTATCCCCTCTCCTGTCAAATCCCCGCAAACTCTGGAAAACGATTCTTCTGGTCGATCGGCTCCCTGATGACTCGGAGATACGAGCTCGGGTCCAGGGTACGTTGAAGGACGAATGCCCATCGGCACGAGTGGCCTCTCCGTCTCCTCAACTCTTGTACCGTTTCGGGGCGTAACTTGGGCACCCTCTTATTCATCGTCCGGCGGCGAAGAAGATTTTACGTTAACTGAGTCAGGATCGATAGACCAGTAATGTTTTAGGTCTTTGATATGAGCTTTCTCAATTGTTCCCGACTCATGAACAATCTCGTATACCACCGGCGATATAACTTTCACCACCTTAAATGGCCCCGCATATTTTGGAGATAACTTCCTTGCAACGTTATCAATGGCTGATGAAAGCTCATCGGTTCTACGCCAGACTATGTCTTCCACCTGATAGCGAACGTCTCGCCTGCGGCGTTATAATACCTTGCCTGGTGATCGGAAGCCTTGTCCAAGTGATGCGCAACCAAATCTCTCAGAGCCGGTAATCTCTTAACCCTACTCTCCCGTTCCTCAACGGCTAACGGTATTATATCAGGGGCTCCTGTCTCCTCAACGATTTAGCCAGTCTAGGCTCTCTACCGAAATCCAAGAGCGCTGGTGACACATAAGTGGAACTACGAACGGTCGTATTGTACGCGAAACGGAGGTCGGGAAGATGTTGATCCCAGCTACGATGATCACCCTCTACAAAACATGATATCATGGTTTTAAGCACACAATTTACCCTCTCAACCGGATTAGCCTGAGCATGATACGGTGGAGTAGTCGAGTGCCTAATCCCTAGTTCCGAAGCAGCCTTTGAAATTAGTTTATTCACAAACTCTGTGCCATAATCGGTAAACAGTACTTCAGGAGTATTCCATCTGAAAATAACGGATTCTTTGAACGATTTTTGGACGCTAGCGGCATTGGCCTGCCTCAGGGCTATCACCTCGATCCATTTGGTAAATAGATCTTGGAAAACCAAGACATATTGGTAACCTGAACGACTAGGTGGAAACGGGCCCATATTATCCGCCGCCACCACTGACCAGGGTTGCTCAATTACTCGCTTGCCCATTAGGCCAACCGGGCCTGCCTGATCCACTTAAATTTTCTGGCAAATGGTACATGCCCCGATGTACTTGGCTACGTCATTGAACATGCCAGGCCAATGATACAACAACGAAAGACATTGTAACGTCTTTCTAGATCTAATTGTCCAGATGTCGTTGTATTTTGAGCCTCACTCGAGGCTCTCCCGCGCAACTCAAACGGAAAAACCAGCTTCCACGCTTCCAGGTCTGGGAATAACGGTACCGTCAGACGGTCGGGACGATGGCAGTACAGAGATTGCCTTCTAGTTTCCAATCCGGAAAATGATATGGTATTTCTTGGACTAATTTGGCCCTTCTGATGTACCAAATATCGCTAGTCTGTCCGTTAGCGCATACCACCTTGGAATCGGGCTCAAACATACGTAGAGCGCGTCTGGTACATAGTGGAGGGCCCCTTTCTGTGTTTCATCTCAAAGTCGTATTGTAACAACTTAAAGGCCCATCCTCTCCATCTCCCAGTAGGATCCTCCAAGTGGTAGAGCCATTGCAGACTAATGTGATCCGTTACCACTACGAAGTGATACCCTTCCAGATGTGGCATGAATTTTTCTACAGCCCATACCACCGCCAAACATTCTTGTTCAGTCACAGTATAGTTTTTCTCGGCGCCTTGCATGGATCGGCTAGCAAAGGCAATGACGTGTTCCACGCCATCTTGGACTTGTTTGAGGACATCACCCAAACCCGTACTGCTCACGTCCGTTTGCAAACAAAACGGTAGACTGAAAACTGGTCTAGCTAATGTAGGAGCGGAAATCAAAGCGGATTTGAACTCTTGGAGAGCCCTTTCCTGGTCTTCCCTCCACTCGAAACGTCGAATTTTTTTTAATAATCGGTATAGTGGTTCCGCTCTGAGGGAAAAATCCTTTATAAAACGCTTATACCACGAGACCGTACCCAGAAATCGTCTTAGTTTGCGCAATGTGGTAGGGGCCGGATACGATAGTACCGAACTTGACTTCAACCAAATTCACTCTTTTCCACAATAATATCGTCCATGTACGACAAGGCATGAGGCTCAAATTCCGTTGTTATCAATCGATCCAGCAGCCTTTGAAATGCCGCTGGAACTCCTGATAAGCCGAAAGGCATGCGATTATAGTGGTAAAGCCCTTTACTCGGTAAATACTAGGCCTCTGAGCGGTTTCATTCCCTTACGCCAGCACAGGCTCGCGCAACTCGATCAGACTGAGAAAATTCAATAGCCTCCTCGCGATCATTCCTTACCGGCTGCGGTGAAGGTGTTTCCGGACCCATTTCCTGACCCTGACATGTTCGCCAAATATCGTTCTCTTCCCTTCAAATCCGTGGCATGAATATAACATCAAAATCGAATAATTTCGCAAAGTCGTGACCAAACAAAACTTCACAATCGAAGGTTGGTGCAAAACGTATCGGCTACAGTTTGCGTGAACCTCAAAACTAGAGAGGCAATATGGCTCATCCGGCAGTTTCCTCGATCACCCCGTTGGGGTACACAATACCCGGACGGAGCTGACCCGCTAATTTCTGAAGCAATGCGCTAAACTTTCCAAAAGCTGGCCTACCTATGTAGGTGCAGCACGAGCCTGGATAAAAAAAAAACCGTGTAGTAGCCGGCCGTCAACACTTACAGAAATAAACAGGCGTCGCTCATCAAGTACAGTATTTACTTGATCTAACAAAATCTGAGGGGGCTTTACAATGAATGGGGGCAGTGACCCGACCCAATGGTCACTCACTCTCACTTGTTTCCCGGTTTGGGTTGCGAACATCCGCTACAGTTTGAAGAAAATTGACCGGCTTTGCCACATGTGTAGCAGAAAGTGACTCTTGTCTGAGAGCAAGCACGCCAATGATGTCCTTGCTCCCTGCAATTCCAACAAACGCCACGGTCCCCTCTTATAGTGCCACTAGTGGAAGTGGACACTAAGTTGAGGCTTCAGCGATCTGGGTACCCAATGTAGGATAACCGAAATTAGCTAGCATTAATTGTGCCTGAGAAATGCCTGGATAAAAGCCATCATTAAAATAGGGAGTATAAAAATTAAAGGGATTGGGTATAGGTGAAACCTGAAATTCCGGAGGACCCACTACTGTACAGGCATTACCTGCAGTGTTCGTCGAATTGTGATTGGCTGGGGCTGTATTTGATCTACTATTACGCTTGCCCCAACGATTTTAACCTCGCTTTCGGCCCCTACTTCCCTGCTTTCCGTTCTCGTTTTTGTTGCTATTATTGCTACAGGATTCCCCACTAGCAGCGCAATTTGAAGCTGCTGGTTCTTGCCCAGCGGCAGCAACTCCTTGTGATTTTGTGGTATCAGAAGGATAAGAAAATTCCGGCAAAACGCTATCTTTTGTCTGGGGAGGGGGTGAATATACTTTACCCATCATTCTGGATGCTTCATATCGTTCCCCAGCATCTTGTAATTCCTCGAAAGTACGATAATCCAATTTAGGAAGAGCTTTCAAATATCTAGGGTGCAAATTATTAATTGCTAACTGTTTTGTTTTGGGTTGTCTCGCCTTAGGCGGCTCGACAACTTAGTTTTTTATGGGAAATCTGTGAGAAAAGGAAACCGCCGAGTTCGCGAAATTGTTTAAATGATTTGGGTCCACATATGAAACACGCCTTTTTTCTATGGGAAAGAAGCCGTCAAGGCATAAAAAACCCAGCTTTATTAATGTTATATCAATCAAGAGATGTACCAAATCGACAAGACAAAGAGAAAACTACGACGCACGCGTGCGTTGCGTTGGGCCTCGACACGCGGTCGCGAAATCGAATTTTTCTGCAATCAGAGTCTACGATATCAGCCCGGAAAGGCGAAATGTCCTGACGGACGATTAATCCTGACGGGTAGGTGTACACGCAAAAGGAGGCGATCTAGATAGATAAAGGGACCGACGCGAGGAGCTCCACGGACGGATAGATATACGCAAGTTCGAACGATGTCGTGCGACTAATTCGATGTCGAATTTTTGATAGTCGCATGCCCCGGCCCAGCGCAAGGCACGCAGCCCTCTCTTGTTCCCTCACCTCCACCGTCCGGTGGCTCAGAAAAATTCGAACGAAATTTCAAATAGTGTTTCACGACTTAACACTAACTGTAACTGCTCTTGCTCAGAAATCGGAGGATCATAATGTTGAAAAATGAGGCGAATATTTAGCAAGTAATCTGCTATGGGTTCATCCGGACCTTGCGTTCGTTTGCGCCCCTCATCCCTAACTTGCATTTGAAAATTCATTCCCCCGTACCTACGTTTGAATTGCTGCCAATTTTCCCATTTTTCCCGGTTGAATCTCTACCAGTGCTGCGCGGGTGGTTTAGTAAAAACGGAAGCGCTCGGAAAAGATCCTTATCGTGTTTTCCGTTACAGCTTATGTTCCATGTTCTTACTATCGAATGAATATCGTCCCTACTTCGTTCACCTGAACCGGTCGACAATCTGCTTACTGGTTTAGGGGATGGCATTTGGCTTCCAGCAGGAATGTCCAAATGAGCATAGGGAATATTATCCGCTATGAAAAGGTTTTTATTCACCGGAAAAGAATCTACAAATGGGTTATTGTTAGTCAGGGTAGCCGTAACATAACTAGCATCCGGAAGCAAACCGAAATCTCGAGTAGATGCTGTCATTCTTAATTCAGTCGATTGAACAATGCCCTGAAAAACTAAAGGAATCATTGTAGAGCGGCTAGCGGAAGTATATAAGGGTGCCGCGTGAATGAGAGAAGAAAACGTGTATAAATTCTCCAAATTCCGTGCGAAAGACACACTAACAACGCTGGTAGTCGGTATGTATAGAAGTTCCGATATCGTGCGCGTATTAGTTCCGGTGGGGAGAAAGGATGTTTGAACGAGCGACGTTGTCATAGTGACACCGAGAGTAGATGGTAGGAATACCGTAGTCGCGGAACGCGAAACACGTAGTCTGGTGGAACTTGATTAGGCGCCACCTCATTGCCATTTTATCTCCACCGGCGGAGAGACTGAGATACTTCAGTATTTTACTGAGCTCCTCTACAATCAGCGAACTTGACCAATTCATTATTGAATCGGTCGTTTCCGCCCACAGCCTATCGACATTAATAGTGGAATTCTCCATTTTGTCTAAATGATCTATGCTCCTAAATTTTCTATTTATAAGTATCCAAATAAATCTCAAATCCTGAAAATCCCTACTTCAATCTAAATCTTTTCCCTGAATATTCATAAATACTTACATAACCATTTTCAAAACAAGGATATCCATGTAAATAAACATCAAGTTCATTTGAAACACCAGTATAACAAGTAACATCAGAAACCAGCATAGATATAACAATTCATAATAAGTCCGAAATCATCATAAATCTTTCAAATAACATGAAAAATCGGCATAAATATTTGAGACAAAATGTAAAATAGGCATGAATATTGCAGATAAGATGATAAATCGGCATAAATATTGCAGATAAGATGAGAAATCGGCATAAATATTGCAGATAAAATGATAAATCAGCATAACTCAATTGATATTTAAAATTATCAAGCAGGTTTAATTAATCGAACCCACAACAATAGTCAATTCATATGGCGTCTGATATTCAGCACATGAATCAGATGCAGATCGTTAATTGTCATATCCTGAAAAATCTGGATTTATTTGCACTGAATTTAATCAAAATGGCCGCGTTAGAATTGACCAGTATTCAAGCATGGTCGGGTTGCTTTGGTTTGAAAAAAAAGATCCCTACTTTTTTTCTCAAGAAGGAGAAATTTTAACAAATTGTTTAAAAAAAGGAGAAAATACTGTCCCCATTTGTAGCGTTTTTAGGCCCTACGTTGGGCGCCAAAATTTTATAAGGCCTTTTCCAAACCCATTGGGACCTAGGTCCGGAAAAGTGTCACAAAATGTTTTGGGACGACCAACGTAGCAAGAAAAAGAAGAAGAGGAAAAGAATGATGTTACTCACCCATGTCCATGGAGTTGAGCGCCATACACCCTTTGGTGTCAATCGATAAATTTATCGCTAACCGTAAATCTTCAACCACAGAAAAAACTTCGAAAAAGAAACACTGATTTTGTCTCTAGCCCAGCGGAAGAGGGACAAAGTGGAGGCGAAACGCTACAGATGAATAATACGAAGTTAATGTACAAAGTAAAAAAAGAGTACAATAATTTATTTAGAAACTTTTCATGGACACCTTTCTTTATGTAAATCTTTTTGATGAAATTAAAGTGAAGCATATCCTCTTCAAAAGGAAAATAGAAACTCATTCAGAAAAAAAGATTAACTCTGAGCTAGGGAAATTCAGAACAAGTCTGGGGAGGAAAACGACGCCTACTTGGATTCTAAGACCGAGACCTCAATCCCACAACTCCAAAAGAGAGAAATTTTTCCTCCAAGGAAAAGGAATGGACTCTTCCAAGGTATGTCCTGTCGTTGCACCCTCTTCTCAGGTATACGTTCCACGGCCGGCGCGCTACTACCCGTCGCTGGCTTGGTTCTCTCGGCTTCCCTCGTCTTTCTCACCTTATCCTCCCGCCAGGTGGTCGGTCCAGTTGGTGCCGCCACCGAATGTCTGAAACTTGAACTCATCGGGACGGAACCTGAACCGTTCCGTTAAGTTCCGTTAAGACTTGCCGGCAAGATGGATGTCCCAGCGTTTTGACAGGTACACGACCCAGCATGATCTGATCAAATTGTCCTCGTTCAAATTATCATCGGTCGTGCCTCCAACCTCCGAAAGGTTCCGTAATCAGTGATAGTGACGTGGTGGTGAAGAGTGCGGGTGTGTGAGTGGACAGCTTGGAAAATATAGTATGCAACATTGAATAAAGTTTTTTTTGTCCTCCTTTACCAGAATTTCTCCAGCTCCAAAGGATTACAATTTCCGTCCCGAAGCTAGATAGAACGTCCGACCTTCCCTTACATGTGTGCACAAGGTATTTAGTATCTAAGTTATACCTACATAAACAAGTTCCTGTAGGGATACATTTTTACATTTCAATTTCATTTCAGAACAACTTATTAATACAGATCCTTATCTAATATGTCTATCCATTCATTGAGCATACTTCAAACCGAATTTCCATGCTTTCTTCTTAGCTTAGAATTTCTGAGTAGCGTGCCGGCCTCTGGTATTTTCGCGGTTAATTGCAAATATAACATTGAACAATCTGGGGGAAGGATCAATAACGAGTGGCTGGCCACAACGTTACAGTTAAATTAAAATTAAAATTCAATGCCTTGGAATTAACAGAAAAATTGTACATTGTAATAAAAGTAGTTGAAAATTACAAGTCGGTTTGTAAGCGTTCTACAGTGAGTTACGTTGTAATTGCACAAGTTCACTGTGAACTTACTGCGATTAATAGTGAAATTTCACAATTTTGGTATAAATTTTACCATGATTGTGTGATATTACCGCGTGAATCAGTGAAAATAAGAATACCACTGATTAACGTGGTAAATTTCAACCATAGTATAATCGCTTTTTAGTGCAATTCTACCACGTGAAACACTGTAACTTGATACTCTTGGTAAAATCACTACTCTAATCATTGTTACTTTACGCTTTATTGGTAAAATTATTACGTTAATCATTGGTATTTTTATTTTTATTTTTACCATTATTAATGTGGTAATTTTCAACCACCTTTTTTACAGTGTAGAGCCCGAAAAGTGCATAATTACTAAATCTAATTTCATAAACTTCTGAATTTGATAGTTTTATATAAAGGGCATGAAAAATTGAACAATCTTGAAGTGAAAGCGCACAGAGTTTAACAAGAAAATAAAATCCGTCAAAATTTAGATCTTCTTGAATATGATGTCTTCCAAATTAAAACATTGAAAAATCTCTAGCTGGGCAGTTCTATGTCAAATCATCTGGATGATCATCTATTATTAGCAACCTTCATGGAAGTTGCAGTATTTTTACTAATGGGCGTTGAAAGAAAGGTCAGAAAATAATTTTTGAAAAATTTTCAAAAACTTGTAAGATATTCAAAGTTGGTTTTTTTTGTTTTGAAATTATAACTGCAGTGATTTTAATGCTATTGAGCTCTTTTTTTTCACAATATTCGTAAAAAGATCTAGTTTGATTGTACCTGAAATGTCTCCATCTTGAATCAAAGAAACGTGCTATTATTTTGCTTTTTCGAAAAAAATTTGTTTTAGTTGTCACAATCACTCGGAAACGTATAATTGACACTTGATGAACGCTTGAAACATAAATAAAATTTTTTTTTCTCGAAAAAACCAAAATAATAGCATGTTTCTTTAAGGCTATGTTATAATTGCCCGAATCCTACCTTACCGACATTTTTTCGCAAAAACTCACGTCCGCGCCGAATCGGATATCGAGTTGAAATTGTGGGAAATGCCATAAAAAACAACGATAATTTGGGTCACGGGACTCATGTATAACATGGCCTTAATTCAAGCCGAAGAAATTTTATTAACATTTTATGGAACCTTCTTTTCGTTGTCGTCTGTACACTGCATAACTTTTGTAAGACTAATCGGGTTGGATTCCCTTTCGTCTCACGTTTTGAGGAATCAAAAAGAAAGTTCAAGTTCGTTAACCAGCCTTTTTCGACCAACGGTTATGGTTTTACCCGCGGAAATAAATTACTCAAAAATAAAAAACTTCATTTTCCGATCAGCTTATGGGCGATACGGAAATAAGTTATTGGACAAGAGTTGTTCACCTGAAAAGTTCTACAAATTTGTTCCCAATCATTTTTAGATAAAACGCATAACTTTCTTTCATTTACAAGCATAATATAAAAATTAAAAAATCTTTTTTGTGGACAAACTGTATGGAATAGGAAAAAATGTTCGGAAACAAAATTGTTCACTTTAAAAAGAGCTACAATTTTTTTCTGAACTGTTTCCCCATGAGCCGCATAGTTTTTGCTTTATTTGTAAGAAACCACATTCCAAATAAAATAGTCAAGTTTTCAGCGAAACTGTGCAAGATACAAAAATAATTTCGAAAAGAAAAATTTGTTATTCCAAAAAGATATGCAATTTCTGATAATTACAAAGACAAGACGATTAAAATTTATTTGTTCCAGTTTCATTGTTCATAATGAATTGTAAAATAAGAACAAACATTTAATTAATCATGAAAAATAAAATTAATGCTTTGTTTTGCATCCTCCGAGCAGGCAGTCCCGGATCGAGGTAGACGAATTAGGATATTATACGTTTAACATATTAGACGTTTCAGACAAATTTTAAGCGAGCGCGAAGCACGAGACACGTGATGGGAATGTTCTCGTTAAAGCTAAAGAAGCAATAGTGGAATTTTTCGGAATTTTCGAATGAGGAGAGAATACAAGATATCAATTTCTATCAGATTTTTTTTTTGATTCTTTTCCAATGTAGACCTAAAATTTTTCTTGCTCAGCTCAAACGATTAGCCTGATTTGATCATTTTCACTCCGCCTTAATGTACATATCCTTCTTTAATGAAATCAGCATTCATCTTTATTATTATATGTTTATTAAAATACTTAATACTTTTATTTTTATAGATTTATTATCATATGTGTTATACAATCTTTTCGCGTGTTATTAAACCCGGTACTTCTTCATCAGTGTACGGTGTAGTTTTGAGTTCGTCCATTGAGGCCTAGACATGCTCAGACATGCAAACGCGAACGCAAACGGCACGCACTTTGGAACGCATATTTGTGTTATAGTGAGTGGAAGCGCACCAGCGAAGTTCGGCGCGATCCACCGTGGCAACCGCTGCGATGGAATGAGACGGAAGGTGGTTGTCAATAAAATATTGAATTCATGAAGATTGTATTAAACAAATATTTATGTTTAACATTTTTGAATGTAAATAGATGCTGTTCTCGAGACAAATTTTTGGAAATCAACATATTAAAGAGGTAATGCATACCTAACTATTGATTGTAATTTTTCTCCTAAGAAATTGTATTAGGGATCATTTTTTGGATTTTCAGAAATCACCGTAAGTGGGGTAAACTAGAGAATTATTCGATTTGAAGTTCATTGTCTTCCAAGAAATTCGAAAATATGTATTTATTTTTATTATTATCGTTTGTATTGTTCTTTCCATCTTATTTTTCAAAGAATCTAATCAAGAAATCTTTGTAACGTTATGAATTTTACGTTATCCTAGGTTGCAAATATTTGTTTGAACATAGTAACGATTAAATTTTGAAAATTTGTGTTTTCTATTCTTCTACAAAAATTAAGCATTTTCAAAGTTTAAATCATCATGACGCATGTTAAGTTTTATATTCAATTATTGTAAAAGTTGATTCGCTCATCAAACAAGACTTTTTTGCGGATGAAAACTAGTGCAATTAAACCAAAGTCGAATTCTAAAACAAATAGAATTTTTTGAAGGGAACAGACAAATTATTTAGAAAACAAGTGATCTATGAATTTTGGAAGAGTTTTATATGAGACCGTTCATTTGGAACCCTTCTCATTCGCTTCTCATAAAAATGTGACTACAATTCGTACATTGTCTCCTTATGGTCTGCCTAACCATCTTTGCCTGCCTGCGTACCATATATTTTTATGGTAACCAGGTGTATATTCGTTTTTCAGCCTTCGACTGTACGTCGACTGTAAATTTATTTATACATCTTTCGACTGGTATTACCGTAAGCCGCTACAACATTTCGCGGGCATCAAATGACTAATGTAACCAAACATGGTAAACAATACGAGACATGAAGCAAAATCGAGCATTCATATAGAATGTGTCTCGTATGATACATTAACAGGGGCGCATGAATAAAATAATTTGTTAAGTTGTAATTTAATTTTTTTAAACAAATTATTTTCAAAAAATAGACAAAGTCATGGATTGTTCGTTCCCAAAGCATGATTGTGCGTTGAAATTGCTTTTCTTTATCGTAAAAATGATTTATTAATATTTAAAAGAAAAATGAATTTGAATTCTGAAGACAGCAATGATGATTCCGATTTAATTCCTGATGGTTACCGTTCATGTGGTGGCACAACGGATACGAGCTTGGATGATGAGGTTTCACTTACCAAAGCTAAGGAACTTGCTGATGAAGCTAGTAATGATATACTAAACTTGAATAAGTGTTCGAGTGAATATAAGAAAAATACAACTCCAGAACCAGTTCAGCTCAACTCGAAGGAAGAAGTGCAAAATCCAGCGACTTGGGCAATGTCAAAGTGAAGGTGACAGAATGCCTGTTTCGTCAGAGAATGATATCTCAAGGGTTTCCAGGAAAGATGTCACTAACAGGCGTGTCGAAGGGAAGAAATCAACAAAAAGTTGGAAATATAATCATGAGAAAAAAAACCATGAAAAAAAATGAATAGAGGGAGTGTGTTCTTCCTATCCCCTAGATGGAAGTAATTTGAATGAATAATTGTTCGATTCATTGGAAATGAAATGTTCAATTACCCCGATTAAATGAGCCCTCCTTAAAAAGGACTAATAATAAAAAAAATTATTACTATTATTATTATTATTATTATTATTATTATTATTATTATTAATATTTATTGGGTTAGGACCGTAAGAACCCTCGGTGCATGTGTAATCCCGTTGCGTCCCCATGTAGGCCTAAGCGTGACACCAGAGTCCCCTGCATAAGGTGAGAACCGCAGTCACGCTGTTGGCCAATATGTCTGACCCACTGATGCAGTTGCTTCTCTTGAGTGCTAGACGCTTCCCCGCAATCGTGGGGCAGTGGCAGAGTATGTAAATAGCTGTCTCATCATTCTTACCACACAGGCGATAGAGGGACTATGCGAGCCCTATCTCGTGCCTGTGATAGCCGAGGCTTCCGTACCCTATTAATATTTCTATTAGGACCTTCATTCCGTTTCTGCTAAGCTTGCGTACATCCTCCGCTCGCTTGGCATTGAGATTTAGGCCCATAAGTGTTTTGACCTGTTTGAAGACAGTAGACGTTCTCCACTCCTTTTCATGTTCCTCGATCAGCCAACTGAGGATTTCTCCTGTGGCTGAACTGCTGGAAATGCCGACAACTGGTTCTGGACCAGTTAAGTCTTCCCTCGAAGCGATTTTTGCTAGCCTATCCGAGATCTTATTGCCTTTGATACCACTGTGTCAGGGATCCAGAGCAGAGGCACTAGGTTTTCTGTCGCTAGATTGTTAAGGCTTCATATCGTTCCCACACTTATAGCGACGTGGTCGTTGTAATGTTCAGGGCCAATATAGCCGTCCTGCTGTCAGAACAGATACGTATGTTCCTTTCATTGCCATACTCCAGTGCCTTGCAGGCGCACTGGAGCACAGCCATAATCTCGGGTTGAAGGACTGTGGCGTGCGATCCCATTGGGATCGTGAAACCCATTCTACTCCTCCTTCGGTAGACACCAGGTCCTGCTTTATCCTCGTTTCTGGATCCATCTATGGACTAGTTGTCTACATCACACGGCAGGTGTGTTCCGCGGTTAGGCCATTCTTCTATCGCGGGTAGTCTAACAAGATACTCTTGTCGAAGGAATAGCGACTATGCGTTTTATCCGTGAGGACTCTCAGAGTTGGCCTACTCGCAATGTTGGTTGGAATCCGCAACTTCGTCGAAATCCTTCGTCTGTTAACCATGTTTAGCCTCCGGGCTGCCCCTGCAGCCATGGCCTTGATCGTAAGATGAAGGGGCCCTAAACCCGTTAGTGCACCCAGTGCATCGTTGGTGTCGACTTTGAGGCTTCAGTGACGCCTCTGAGAACCAGTCCCCTGATTCTTTCCAGTCGGGACCTCAGAATGGCTAATTCGAACCTGCTCCACCAGACCACCGCCTCATAGATCAGTCTGGGAAGCAGGATCGCTTTGTAAATCCGCGTAACTGTCTCCGGCTTTGAGCTCCAACTTTTTCCGATGGCTCTCCTACAGAGCCATAGGGCCGCTATGAGCTTCTTGCACTTGTATTCCATGTACTCCTTCCAAAGCAGCTTCTTATCTAGGATGACTCCTAGATACTTGACTGAGAGTCTGGTCTTCTTGCACCGGGTGATAATCGATAAATCTATAAATGTGTTTTTTACCCCTTAATAGCCACGGGTCGTAATTGCAAACTGCGTTAAGAATCACTGAAAAAAAAATTTTGTCAATTTTTTGAAATAGTTGTGTTGATTAGGCAAATACAATGCACAATACAAAAAGTCATTAAATTTCATAGGCGAAAAATAGTTGTGGCCAGAACGGGTTAACCCAAAGAGCGCGAACAGATATTGGCCACGTACTATGACCAGTATGTAATCTGCATAGCCTATGGCATGGTAGTCCTGACTCGTAAGTAGATGAAGCAGTTCATCCACTACCAGGCAGGTCTAATCCACGACCGCGGTTGGGACACCGTGAGCGATCACGGCCACCCTGATCTCCTCTTTAGAGGTATGGTTGAAAGCGCCTTCAATGTCCATGAAGGTACCGATCGCCAAACCTTTCTGCTTGAGTTGACCTTCGATGAGGTTAATTGCTCCGCAAAGGGTCGTTTCAGTCGAGTAACCAGCCCTATAAGCGTGCTGCTCCTTGTGAAGTGGCATTCTCAATAGGACCTTGTCGCGGATACATCTATCAAAAGTCTTTCTACCGTTCTTAGTAGGAAAGATGTGAGGCTGATCAGACGGAAATCCTTGGATGAGGTATAACCGATCCTGCCTGCTTTCGAAATGAAGGCTACTCGCGTGCCTCTCCATGTATTCGGGATAGACCCAAGTGTCAGGCTAGCCCTAGGAGCCTCACGAGCGGCCCCATGATGATCTCACTAGCCCTCTGTAAGAAGACCGGATGTTTGACATTTAGACCAGGAGACTTGTCAGGTCTGAAAGGCTTCAGGGCCCACCATTGTTAGTCACTCCAGGGTCAGGCCCTGGAGTGACTAACAATCTCGTTGGTAAGCTACTTACTTAGTCCAAGTGGGGCCCTAGGCAGCATGGGTTGCCTTGGGAGTGTCATACCCTCTTTGTCAGACCTCGTAAAGTCCGGAGATTGCGCCTTGATCAGGTGAGCCAATGTGTCCTCGTCTGACAGCGAGTACCCTCCGTCGGGCAATATTAGAGTGCCGGGAATAGCATCCTTTCTCGATTTCTGTGCAGAGATTGGTCTAGCTATCTTGCTTGGCCTGTCGTATTGCACCTATGTATTCATCCCTCTAGCAATGCTGGCACGCCTGGACCTTTCTGGTTTTCCTGCAAAGTTCTTCGAGATTCCCGTTCCAAAAGTTTGTTTCCCCATATTTACGGATTTTGGTGGGTTGCAAACTCGCCTAGGAAGGATTAATGGCACCTGTGAAAATATTAGCTGCAGTCTCCAGGGTGTCCAGCTCTCTGATTGACCTGGGCACCTCTGAGAGTGCACTCTTTAGTTCAGTGGAAAACCGGTCCCAATCCGTTCTTCTTGGGTTCCTGGCCCACTGAGCCTGTGGGAACGGTATCTTCCAGGTCGAACTCTATCTGTGAGTGGTCTGAGAGAGTGGGTTCGTCTAAGACTTTTCTCCTCTTAATTTTGTTCCTTAAACTGCAGGTGCAGAAAGTAATGTCTATTACCTCCTCTCTGATAGCGTTCTGAAACGACGGGGTGTTCCCTGTGTTGAGAATATCCAGGTCAGTCGTTATCAGATATTCCAATAAGTCGTATCCTTTTCGGTTGGTGCCCGAGTTACCTCACAGGGTATGCTGGGAGTTCGCATCGCACCCCATCAGGAGAGGGAGGCCCCTTGCCTTATATTCCACTAGCAAGCGCACTTACTCTGGAAGTTTGAACTCAGCGTCGTGTGGGAAGTAGGCCGATCCTACGACTAGCTCCTCGATTCTTCTGAGGTCTGGTACTCCAACAATCAGGTCTTTCGAGCACCCATCTTGCGAACCCATCGGTCTCTTCTGTGACTCGATGCTGGTTGAAGACGTTAAGTCCGGTAGTGCATCGGCCTCCGCAGCAGACCTTGCAGCCCGCTGTTGCTAGCCTTTTCAGTTCATTTTTTTGAGGAGCGTTGGAGGCCTTTGTTTTTTATTTCTGTGGCCTTTCTTAGAGGGACCATAGATCTCCCTGCTCCCAAAGGATCTGGGGGCACAGTCACTGCCTGAGTTTAGCCAGCTGAAGGGACAGATAGAAGGACAGCGCTAGACCCATTCAGGCTCAATCCCTCTCCCCCCTCAGCCATCCCATCATCTTAAATATATTTGAGAGGAAGAGAATCCATATTGATCCCACGAGTAGCTAGAGTGATAAGGGTGGTTGACCTTGCAGAGCTCCCTATGCAGTGGAAGGACTAATTACTCGGGAAGGGCGCCCGATAGGCCTTTAGGACACCTTTGTAACCCCTAGGTGCCAGAGTGCCGCTGGGCACGTTCACTCTTCACCTGCGACTTAGGGGGGTGGTTTTAATGACGGTCCGTTCGTGGACTACCACATGAACGGAGCGCTGCTCTTTAGTCACTATGCGGGCTGTAGGTCATCGATGGGCCGAAAACTGAACTGGGTGTCGGTCCAGGAGGGATCTTGACCCAGGGTTCCAGGAAACCTGTGTTGGCTAGGCACTTTCACCCTTCTTTCATGCTTACGTCATACGTGCAAGGAGAGCCCGTTTATAGGGGTCCTGTATACGTATCCATGCACATGCAGGCCGAGGTCCGTTTGACCCCCTTGTCCTGCCTTCTGTAGAAACTATTTTGTCAGTTATTCTAATCGCCGAAAATTTGCAATTTGTTTCAACCTATTATATAAAAAATGCCTATCGTCGGAATTGCTGGTAAAGAAAGAATGGTTTTTCCTTCTCATTATAAACGAATGTTTATTATATCTGTTTATAGGGGTCCTGTATACGTATCCATGCACATGCAGGCCGAGGTCCGTTTGACCCCCTTGTCCTGCCTCCTGTAGAAACTATTTTGTCAGTTATTCTAATCGCCGAAAATTTGTAATTTCTTTCAACCTATTATATAAAAAAATGCCTATCGTCAGAATTTCTAGTAAAGAAAGAATGGTTTTTCCTTCTCATTATAAACGAATGTTTACTGGAATCCATTAGCACAAGATATCCTTTCTTCGCTAATAGTCTTCTAATATAATTGACCATTTGGTTTAGTGATGCAAATTTATTATTTAATATTATTTAAAAAATTCATATAAATAAATATTTTTCCGGCATTTGTGGACAAACCGACAAACCTTTTTTCTTCGAATTGTCTACAAAATTCCCTTTTACGGGTTTGAGGGCCTCCGTTCCCTTTACAATAAGTTACATAAGTGCCTTAAACTACTTATTCGAACCTAAGTATAACGCTTAACAACTAGTTTTCCGGCGATTTGATATCATTACGTCGATACTTAGTTCGCTTAATCGAGCTTCCACAGGTTCCGTTTCCTCTTACCATCTCTCAATTTCATAAATTTCTCGAATTTTTCACTTTACATACCTAACGTCCTTTCATACGGACAAACCCTTGGTTTTTTCTTCCCTTAGTTCTTTTGGTCTTCTCATTCATTCTACTCCCTGACCACTTTCATTCAATATTCCACTTACACAATCACTCACACTTCTTTCTTCCTCTCCCTCTCCAGTATTTACCCGCTGTCATTTCCGATTCCATTCGAAACCTTAACACTCTAGTCGACTTGCTCTTCTTTTTTAACATTGTAAGGTATTCTGGTTCCATCATCCATTCAACCATCTTATACCACCTGTTGAACTGCGATTCCATGATTTTGCTTCATCTTTCCTCTCCGTGTCTTATCATCATCTCCAATTCTATCTCCGGCCATTCTACATACCCTTCTTGAAAATCACTGCCCACACTCACACATCAAACATCCATGTTCCCATCCTCTAATCATCCTTGAACCTTCTCTTACCTATGCCCCAAACTTGGCCCATTATTTTACTCGCACACTCCATCCTTTTTCTTACTTGCAGCTCGTTACCTTCCCCCTGATTCAAACCAAAACCCTGAGTAACCAAATTCCTCCACTCGTTCAATCGTTTCTCCGTTGGACTTCCACTTGTACTCTATTTTCTTTCTTCTCTTCCTGAAGCATATTATCTTTGTCTCACTAACGTTTACTGTTGAATCTTTTCCGGTTACGTACTCTTTCAACACTCTCAACATCAAATGCATTCCTCTTTCGTCCTCTGCCAATGGTACATCATCCGCATATGCTAAATAGTAAAGCTTACTGCTTCCCAAGATCGTGGCTCCTTTTCCGTTGTTCTTCAGCTTTTCCTCTATGTCTGCTAGCATTATACAAAACAGTAGTGGTCTCAACGGGCAACCTTGCCTGAGTCCTCTCTGTGTACAAAATTCCTGTCCTTTCTCTTTTTCTATCCTCACTCTAAATCTAGTCTCAACAAATATTTCTTCTATCCCTCCCATCAGCCCCTTATCTGTTCCTCTTCCTTTTATTGCTTGCCACAACACCCTCCTGTTCACTGAGTCGAACGCTGCATTGAAGTCTACAAACAAGGCTACAAGTTTTCCTCTCTTCCGCCCTAAGTTCCTATTCACTAGATAGTTAAGGACGTGAATGTTATCAATATTGGTTCCCATTCCTTTCCTAAAGTCTATCTGGTTTTGAGGGATAATTCCTTTCTCTTCTACGTGGCTCTTCAACCTGTTTCTGAGAACTTCCGCATAGATCTTATACCCCACCGACATCAGAGTTATACCTCTAGAATCTTCTACCTTCTTGCCGTACTTTAGAGCTTCATTCTTTACGCCATCCTCCTGTCGCTTCATTTCTTTTCAGCCTCTCTATTGCCTGGTTTACTTCCTTTCTACTTATGTCATTTGTATCTTCCTCTCTTTTTTCTATTACCTTCTTTTCTTCTTAAACCTTTCTCCTTTTTCCGCCCAACAGACCTTTGAAGTACTCCGTCCATTCACTCATTTTTATATCCTCATCCACTCTCTTCCTTCTTCCTCTTTTCCTATTTAAAACCTCCCATACCAATACCTTCCTATACTGCTTGCTCTACCTCCTCCATATATTTTACCTGCTCCTTATGCCTCTTCTCGTTCAGTTACTCCCTTAATTCATTCTTTTATCTCGTCTACCCCTTCCTTTTCTACACCTTGTAGATTCTCGTTCTTCATTTTTTCTCTTAATTCTGCCAGCTTTTTTCTCCCCTAGTGCCCCATGTTTTATTTTCTTTCCCTCTCCTCCCCCCCCCCCCCCCCCCCCCCCCCCCCCC
>WSXT02188746.1:0-13757 GCA_011762715.2 Neuroterus valhalla | reverse complement strand
AAAAGTGGAAAAATTAACGCATAATAAGAAGACCGATATAATCATGTGTTTCCTATTAAGTCTTCGAGTCGACTGACCTCTTGAAAAAAGAACTCTCTCGACATTTAACTGCGAAAAATACGAATTTTCAACAAAAAACGTTTCATCTACTTAATGAAATTTAAGGGCAAATATGAGGTACTCATCCTCGTGGAATGATATAAATTTGCCGACTAGGATCGTCCTACATTGAGATTATCAACTTTCACACCAAAAATATTGGACAAACGCACTGCATGAAAAATCTGCCCACCGCGCGGGCACATTCTTATCGCGTGCTTCGCGCATGGCTCGCTTCGCTCGCAAACTTGAGCGCGCCCTTCAGATCTCGGCGCTTGGCCTTTGTATCTCCCTACAGTTGTATATAAAGCTTGAGAAACTCAAAAGCGAAATGTCGATACATTGATTTGATGAGTGTAAATAATCTTTTGTTAAACCTTCTCCGGTTTTCACGAATACAATCTCGTCGCGTGTCTCGTGCTGCACACTCGATCAAAGTTTGTCAAAAACGGTAGAGAAGTTTTATTGCCTTATGTATTTCACTAAGAAACACTGGGTTATTTCTTCCTTATCTCATCAAATATATATTCAATACTTGAAAAGACTCCAATACAAGCTTGACGAGGTTGCGTCATTTCGAGGACAGAGGATCATTTTCAACTCCGTCGCCTGGCTTGCCAAAGCACAACACCACATTTCTCAACTGACAAATATTTGCCTCTCTACGCTCTTGAAGCGACATTTTAAGGAGCTATTTGGTACCGATTAACTGCTGTTCCAAGGCCCCTCACATACCACTATTAAGGGCACCTTTGCAGGTCGACCTTCTGAGTTCTTAGTGGATGGGATTGAACAAACGGCAATGAACTACTAGACAGCATGATAAGGCAACCACCGCATTAATGATGTTAACCGATGCAGGTGAAGAAGCAACTCGGAAGACGCTTATTTCAGTGGCGTGTTATCAGGAATGGAAGTTTGTTCTGTTGTGTTCCACAAGGGTTTAACCTGGGGAACTGAATAATTGACTTGGCAGAACCGGAACTTCTTGGCTCACTGATTGATTGCATTACCTCATGTTGCTCAGAAAAATAAGGAACAGGAATGCTAAAGAGTTCCATAAAGCCTATTCCGCAGTCCAGAGAGTCATCATCAAAACTTATTATATGAATATTATCTTGACACTGTTCACACAATCCCTGATGCAAAAAAAGAGGAAGTAAAGTGCACTTGCACTTGAAACGGAGAGTTTCTGGCAGATTCCCAAAGTAATTCGATATCCTTACATCGAAAACTTCGCTTCTTTTTCTGATTTTTTAAAAGTAGACAAGAAGATCGTGGATAGAGGAGCAGCCGGTGGAAATGGAGGTATGTTCCATCCATTATCTTAGGATCGAAGCAAGGATAGGATCAACTGCATCAAGAAGATTAACCAAATAACTGGAAGACCTGCTTGAAAGACATCAACGCGCGACTGAATTAGAGGTAATAGGATTCGCACTTTGGAGATTAGACAAGTCAGAGTCATGCAGCTACAGTTCTTCTGAAAAGCAGGTCAGCAAGCCTTCGCAGCGGTTGTATATTTCTTAAGATACCAGGTATAAATTAATAGCTTCGTAGAGCAGATTAGCTCCCTTCAAGACGCTGACAATTCTAAGTTCGGAATTGCAAGCAGCTGTGATGGGTTCTAGACGAGCATCACTTGCGCTACTGGACACAGCCTCGGAATCAGCGAGGAGTTTTTTTGGACTAATTCAGAAAGGGTGATGAATTATATCTATTCAGTGACCAAGACGGATCCAAGAATCTCCGAAGTCAACATACACAACGTTGCTGAAAAATTACTGAGTGAAGAGCATCTGGAAATTCAATCATCCAACAGATGGTTCACGTTGCCGGACTCTCTTATTGAAGATAAAACTGACTTGCCTGATGACTTATAGGAAGCATTTGAGGCAAAAGAAAAGTTTTGTCTGCTTGTTCAGAATCAGGAGAAGCTTGTAGATTGAATTGATTTTCACAGGTTCTCCAGCTAGATGCAAATGTTTTGCGCTTTTACGTGGTCGAAAGTTTTGGATGAAGAGTGGAAGACATGGTGAAAGCACCAAAAAGTCTCATCAAGAAGATACTCTCAATATCAGCACATGCAATAAAAGAAAAAAATGACATCCTGAAGATGGTGCAAGCAGGAAGATTTCTTAGTGATGCCCACTATCTTCGATAACGAGAAGGTGTCTTTCGCGGCTCTCGACTCTTCGAGCAGTCTTCTACACTTAGGGATGACGGTCTGACCTGTATAGATATTTGCATCAAGGCATGCAGCGCAGTGAGTTTGGCAGCAAGGCAACACATGATCCTAAATGAGAAGCATTCATCGGTACAACTGCTCATCTACATAATCTTTGCCAGCTCATACTGCTAACGTTTCAATGACAAAACTGTGACAACGATTGGTTGCACCACTCGTCTCTCTGAAGGTGCGTCGCGTGACCCACGCACTCGCCTGATTTGACTATCTGCGATTTCTCCGTGTGGGGCTTCTTAAGATTAAATTCGGCAGAAAATCCTCACTATGGTTGCCGATATGGGCCAAAATCCCACCCGAAACTTCAGAATTGGCCTGCATTAATTATCTTTGCTGGGTGCCATCACTTTTTGAATTCCTTATAACGATTTGCTGCATAAAACAGCATGGCGTAGCAAATAAAATCAAATAATGTAATTTCTCTGAGTCGCGGCGTTTTTTCTCATAAGCCTTTTTGTAAACCTTTACTCTTTTGTTCTTTCTCAATACATTCAGCAACCTTAAGAGATGTTTGGCAAATTATTTTGAAGCACATTGAGAAAACCACGCTTCTGATGAACTGAACTGCAAGTTCGGTAACTGGGACTGTCGACAGCATCGAAATTTACAACCAGAACTTCTCTAAATGGAGCTAAACTCTTCCCCATTGAACCATAAAATCCTTCAAGAGCTGCTATTTCTAAAGTCGATGTCAAGTATGTGTTATTTTTTGATCTACTCAATCCATCCCTCCAGAACGTACTTTATTGCATGTTCTTCAATTGCTGAAACCAGTAAAGCAGCAGACCTATATCCAAGTATATATCTGCCTCATGCATCCTCAACGTTTTCTTTTGTGACACAATAGTCGTGTTCTACATTTCTGTCATAGCTCAAGCTTTTATCATCAATTTGCACCTTCTCACGCTTTATTTGGATAATTTCTCTACTTTGACCTCGGAGTACATGAGTCATCGAAAACTTCGATTGAACTTGAATTTGATCTGATTGTTTCATAATAATTTTTCGTAGAAGACGAAAATGATTTGCTCATTCGCCTTGGAGATCGCTGATCTGAGAGTAATTCTCTAGCACCTTTATAAGATCACTTACACCGTTGCATTAAGCATTACCATACCTACAGGCCGCAATTTCAAATGACTTTGATTTATTTGTACAAAACGCTCTAGATTTGCTTCTGCACTAGGATTTGTCTTTATCTCTTCCAAGAAAATTTTCGAATTCGTTGAAGTCATCTCGTTCTGCTTTACGCTGCTTTACTCTCGATCTTGCTTTATTTTATGCATAGATGCACGCCAGCAAAAGAGATATTGTAGCAGGAAGTATAAAACTGATCGTAATTGAAAATTCAAATTTCAAAGAAGTAAAATCATTAAAGTTTGTCAGTTCCAAGAGTTAAATGTAGAGAGGAACTTTCAGACGAATCACTATCAGAACTAATAATAAGAAATAGCTTTATTCACGCGCAACGTGTAAGTTCGTGTTCAACATATACGTGCAGCGCTCCAAGTGTGGTCCTCAGCGAGAGTGAGGATGGGCGAGAGGAGAAATGGGAGAACTGGAAGAGTCGCAGAGTCTATTGTAAATATACAACACCGGCCTTCGGAACAGGAGAAAGAAAGAAAGACAGGAAGAAAGAAAGAAAGAGAGAGGGGGGGGGTTAAGGGAGGGAAAGGGAGGGATAGAGATGCGTTAGTGTCCTGCTTTAGACATTCTGCGTCACATTTTGCGTCAAATTTTTCGTGACGGGGTGTTCCCGTTCTTCCCAGTTAGATTGCCTCGCTCAGAGTATATGTATACCCTCCAAAACGAAGTAGAGCTTCAATAATTCATGTACCATAAATTAATTTTACAGTCAATATCCCAATGATATAATCGCTGTAGAGGTATAGATCGGATGGCTACGAACTATTTGTATTAATAATTTGAGTGTAAAAAAAAAAGTTTTTTGCTATACAGATTTGAAGAAGTGCTTTATCAAGAGTCTGGAGATTTTGAATTTGCATTAACTCTATTGCATAAGTAATGAAAGACCATATCTTCTAATGGGTACATTTGATTTATTCGTATATTTTATTCATTGTGAAATATAATATTTTTTCCGCGGGTGACTTCGAATGTCAAGAAATAGTTCATGACCATCGACACTGATATAACTATTTGGTAAAAAAACATATTACATTCAATCCTCATTTCAATGTCATATACTTCTAATATTGAACATTCGGAAGATATGTATTTCTAATTAAGTTCTGTATCAACTGATGGCAGCAGTATACTATCATTTCAGGGACAGGGATTCAGATAAGTATATATTGAAATCTTCCGAAGCTAGTGATCGATACCATTTACTCTACTTTGCAACGATCTCAGTGTAATGAATTCCATGGTAATTTCTTGCGTCATTGTCTCGAGTAGTCCAGTATCTGTTCTTTTGACACGTATGTTGCCGACAGAATCAAGTATTGGGTGAAGAACACCATGGTGATCTAGCCATGCACCAATGTATATTCCCTTTGCTATCACTTCTAAAGGTTGATTGGCTTGGACATATTCATCTTCGCCCACCTGTATGTAAATAGTAGAGGAATCTGCTAGTGATAGGCCAAATCTTCTAAAACCTTCAAAACGAGTAGGACGTGAATTGAGTTCCTCTATTGCGGAGTCAACTGAAATTACAAGACAATGTTTCTTATGGAGATAAATCTTATAGTTATCTATTATCAAAAATCATACAAAACACACGTGGTAATAAGGGAATCTTCTTGATCTTTTGGGACTTCAGTCATAATAATTAATATAAAATTTTTGTTTGACGAAAGGGAATGAATATGAAACTCGTGAGAGAGAATATCAATGATACGAAAAATTTCTTCATGATTGAAAATGTTATATTTTTCGAACGTTACAGTTCGTATGCTGAGAACAATGATTTCGGATTTCTTTGAACACAAAAAGAAGTTCACCCATTGTTTTTTCTGTGAAATAATTCCGTTGATGCAACACGTTTGTTTTGAAACAAGAAAGACATGCTGGTAATTTTCAAGATTACCTAAATGTTGGATAGTAAAGGAAATACATGAAATAAGGAACTTAATATATTGGCTTCATACGCCACAGGGAAACATATGAATCGAAAATAATCAAAATCGGTAGATATGAGTTTCTCTGGAGTACTCAACCTGCTTCAAGTTAACCGATACTTTTAGTTCTTCGCTGCACCACTATCATTATTTGATATCGGACTTGTATGTTCGTCGCGTCAGTAAGGTCTGTTGAATGATAGGAGAGGAAAAAGTTCCCCGCAATTTGTATTTTAGGTGTGAGTGGAGTGTGATAGTGGTGAGTGAAGGTATGTGATATGAGTAGAAGGTAGAAAAAGTATTTCTCAATGAGCAGGAGAGGTAAATTGCAGTGTCGTAAATAAGGTGATGTTAGGTTGACAAGAAGGGAGGTACATTGATACGTAAAGGATTGGGCTATTGAGGGGAAAAAGAGGGATCATGAAAGGGTTTCGAGGGAGAGAGAGAGAGAGGGAGAGGGAGAGGGAAAGAGCGAGAGCGAGAGAGCGAGAGGGCGAGATGGGGGTACCTGCAAGGGCTTGCTTAGGTGGGGTCAGGAGAATAACGTATTTGTAAAATATGGGGGTATCTGAGAATAGCGGGAAGGGATGGAGGAGGTAATGGTGAGGAGAGGGTGAGGGCGGTAAAGTTGAGAATCTAGAGGAAAGGGACAGAGGATACAAGAAAATGTAGTACGATGAATAGCTCAAGTTGAGGAAAGTGGAAAAGTGGAAGGAAATGGAAGCTTTTCTACGAAGCATAAGAAAGTTCCAGGAAAAAATAGCCAAAGTAAGGTTAGAAGAGGGACAAAGGAAGGAGAAGAAATTAGCAGCTGTAGAATTAAAACGGTGGCAAGATAAGTTGGAGGTAATACGAAGTTAAGGCACGATAAAGAATGAAGGATATCACATGAAGAACGATCTGACACGGGAAGAGAGAGAAATTAAGAAAAGTCTGAATGATAGGACAAAAAGAGAGAGGGTCGAAGAGAGAACGGTGAAGGTATGATAAAAGAAACTGAAAGAAGAAGAGAGAATGTGGATTAGGGATGCGGAGAAAGAGGAACTAAAAAAAGTGCAGGGAGACTTGTTTTGTAAGAATAAGGGAGGAGAGAAAAAGCAAGGCGGAGGAGTAGTTGAGGTGATGTTGTGGAAAGAAGCTGGAGTTATAAAAGAAGATGAGGACTCTTGAAGGGTTAAACAGGGATCGAATGTTGTAGCACTGGTAGAAACGTTGGTAGGGAGCAAAGTATAGAGTTAAATAAAATAACACTACCAAGGGGATTCAAGTAGAGTTTTCAAGAAGCGGTCGCAATGAAGAAGGAAGGCAACGCCAATAGGGAAATTATGACAAGGATCAGGTGCAGATTCAAAGAAGAGGTTCAGGCTGAGATAAGGAGCAAAGTGTGCGAACGAGGGCTCAGAAGATAGAAGTCGTGACGTGCAAGTTTGAGAATGTGCATAATAGAGATAGGATGGAGAGGATTAAATGAAGAATACAAGATGTTAAAGGCATGGAAGAGGAGAGTATAGTGGAAAGGGAGCGGGAACTCTAATGCGAGAACGGAAAGGAAGGAGGTCTCTACGGTGATTTAAAAAGTTTTGAAGGGGGATCAAAGGATATGGTCATTATTAAGGAAGGGGAGATGTAAAGAGACTGGATGGTACATAGAGGTTGGGCTGTCGCGAACTGTAAGATAATCAGGTACGAAGATGAAGAAAACACGTATGTGAGTAAGGTGATGGTAGTGGTCATATACAATGTGGTCATGAACATGAAAGGTTAGGAAGGGAAATATAGATTGGTAGCAGAAGAGAGTATATATTCGGATCATCAGCTGCTTATCACGAGGATAAGAGGAGAAGGCGGTGGAAGGAAGGAAAAATCAGAAGAGTGAGGGGAGAGAGAGATGGATAGGGAAGGCTTTATAGAAATACTAGGAGCAGCTAGGAGAAGTGAGGTTTGTAGCAGATTCGGCGGAAAGAATAGGAAGGGATCTGAAAGTGAAGGTGAAGAGAGTGAATGCAAAAAAGAAGGTTTAGAAAGAAGAAAAAAGAATAGTGGAACCGTGGTAACATAGCGAATAAAAAAAATATAGATAGAAGTAGAAAGATGGGAGAGGGAGGAAAAATATAGATACATGACAAAGAGATCGCGATACAAATGGGGAAATTAGGAAGGTTATTGGGAAAGGAAATAAGGGAGCAGCCTTGAACGGTGTGTTAGACTAAATATGGATTTTTGATGATCCAGCCATTAAAGACAAGCTTCATGAGGTGGTAAGGGGAGTTAAGTGATGTGAGGGATATTTAGTTGAGTGGAGTAAGAGCCTGATAAAGGGCCTGAAATCGCGTTAAGGGAAAAGGTATATTGCCTGAGACACAGGCAGGATTTAGAGTGGGTAGAAGCACCATGCACTGTGCACTATGCACTATGCATGATTCCTGTCAGTGACAAAGGAAACGTTTGTTGTGAGGGTGATAAAAGAGAGGAGAGTAAAGGAATGTCTGATCTAGTCTAGGAGTAAGAGGGGTTTTTGTGGCCCTTCAATGTCCGTGAGGAAATTTAGGTTATTTTTACGTATATTTGCCTCCTGAATCCGAATTTCGAAGGTGCCAAGCCGTATGTGGTCAAATTAAAAAGTTATTAACAGATAAATTGTTTAAATAATGTCCACTTTCTGCCTTCTCAAGTCAAAAGGCCCTGCAGTACATAAAGCGATTCCAAATTTATTCAGAAATACGCTCGTTTCTTGGAATTTAAAAAATAATAATAAGAAGCCAAGATATTGCAAAAAAACCACGAAAACCCATAGAAACGAAAATTTTAATCATTCAAGAGGCTACTCCTTTTTTCTATTGGAGTGATGAACTCCGGAAGCATATCGAAATATTGTCTATTTAATAACAAACAGGTATGTGTTTTATTTTTATTGAAATATCAACCAAAAATGAAAAAATCGCAAGTTAATTAAACAAAAATTTCCAGTTTTCGGACGATTCAATTGTTTAAAGGCTTATACGCTTCTTTCTTTAAAAGCAGGTGGTGATTTTTAGTCATCAAACTATTCTGCAGCTCAAGACGAATCGATTCGTTTTTTGTAAATTGCAAAAATAATATTTAGAACCGGAGCTACGGCGATTTGAGTGAACGAGAAATCTGTGGATGCTTGACAATCCAGTGGCCTGGAAGCGCGGTGCCCGCACTCCACCACGCTCCACAGTGGTTCAAAATACCAAATTTCCGGTCAAAACCCCTAGACATGTAATAATCGTGTCAAAAGTTACATATCCGGAAGTTTTTGGGGTCGAGGAATTCGAAAATGATATTTGTTCTTCAGAATTCAAAATGGCGGATACAAAATGGTGGTCGACTTGCATACAAAAATAGAGTAAGGAATGAAAATCTACTTTTTTCTACGTTTGAGGGGCCGCTGAATTCTGAAATGATATTTGTTTTGCAAAATTGCAAATGGCGGACACAAAATGGTGGCCACATTGCATGAAAAAATAGAGTGTGGAATTAAAATCAACATCGATTCAAGTTTTCGGGGTCGCTGAATTCGAAAATGATATGTATTTGTTTTTCAAAATTCATAATGGCAGACACAAAATGGCGATCAACTTGCATACAAAAATAGAGTATGGAAGGAGAATCAACCTTCATTTATGTTTTCAGGGTAATTAATGTAATTCCAAAAGAAAATATGGTAACTTACCATAAATAACATCAAATTATATTCAACGAATTTCCATCAATTTCCGGAAATTTACAAGTAAATAAATAATTGTATAATAATTTGCGTTAATGATTATAAGTTGATCAACACTTACATAAATACATTGATCAAAGTATTTTTAGAAGAATAAGTTTCTTCATCTATATATATTAAGAGAAAGTCGAAGTGATCACCATGTACAAGTAAGGAACGATTTGGTCCAAACATTCGACGACGTATTCTCAGAAATTTCTTCGTGCAAAAAAATCTGGAAAGCTCCCTCCTAATTCCCCGTATCACCCATGCGACGAGCCTCTCGCTATGCGCCGCGCCAGGCACGTGAAACGGTGCGCCGCACGCCTCAAAGAAGTCGTTCCCAAAAGAAGACGGGCAAGCAAGGGCAGAAAATTTCAACGCCACTTTATTAGGAATACCCTTCCGTGTGCAACACAGTAAGAATCGAAGCAGCCTGATGCGGCCTGGATAACTGATCTCTTATTGAATTTCAGAATTCTCACTGCGCGAAATAGAAAAAGGAGCGCGAGCATTCCGACATCTCTTACAGATGCATGCATTATTATTCTCACTTGAAACTAGTACAGAAATATTCTTTATACATGATCGAATAAAATCCATGAGGTCAGGAAGTACTGGTCAACTTGCGACAAGTTTTTTTCGGCACTTACATTTCATTCGGACGCGCGAGACTTTTCAGCTGTCTAACGAGTGTTCGGCGGAACATTTGACTTTGAGCGTATTCCTTGTTGAAACTGCCGATTTTTGAGGTTTTGACCGGAAATTTGGGAAGTTGGACCACTGTGCGCTCTTCGTACATTGTATGTTTTGTACCTCCGGTTCTAATTATTGTTTTTGCAATTTAAAAAAAACCAATCGATTCGTCTTGAGCTAATTGAATCGTCCGAGAACGGGAAATTTTTGTTTAATTACCTTGCGATTTTTTCATTTTTGGTTGATATGTTAATAAAAAGGAAACACAGACCTGTTTTTCATTAAACAGAGAACATTTCAATATGCTTCCGGAGTTCACTACTCCAATAGAAAAAAAGAAGTAGCCTGTTAAACAATCAAATTTTCCGTTTCTATGGGTTTCCTGTGGTTTATTTGCAATATCTTGAGTTCTAGTGGATATTTATTTGAATTCCAAAAAACCAGCATATTTGTAAAGAAATTTGGAATCATTTTATATACCACAGAGCCCTGTAACTTGGATGAGTAAAAAGTGGCAATTGTTTGAACAATTTATTGGTTAATAACTTTCTGATTTCACCAATTACGGCTTGGCACCTTCAAAATTCGGGTTTAGGAGACCAAAATACATAAAAATAACCTAGATTTCTTCACGGACATTGAGGGGACCACGAGAACCCCTCTTCCTCCTAGACTAATCGGCAGAGTAAGGGACGTGTATGAAAAAAGGAAAGATGAGGTGAGAGGGAAGGACAGGATGTCAGAAGGTTTTTATTCGAAAATAATGGAATTTCAATTATTTAATTTCAGGCATTTCGAATTCAAGATGAGTTCGAAATGTTAAAATCTCGAACTCAATGAAAGAATAAAATTATGGAAAGAAATTGAATGCTCATTGTCCAAAAATTTGTACACGTGTATATTGAAACAGCCTACATTTTCGCTTTTAAATAAGAATCAACTTCACGAAAAATTCTGTCGGAATTTAACCTTCATTGATTTTCATTACCCTAATTACTTCTTACATAGGTTCCGTTTTGCAACAATCCTCATACAGCGAACAGCATATTCACTGATTTTCAGTAAATCGGCATGCAAAATGCCAAAAAAAGTTAAAATTTGAAGTTCAAAAAGTACCTTCCGTATTTTGGTACTACTAATAAAATTATTATTACAAAATTAATTCTCTGCTCTGTTCCATCGTTATAATCTAAGAACAAATAACATACATAATACTTTTATTTTTCGAAATTATTCAATCTACCAAGGTAATTTCAGAAAACAATGAATATACTTTCGTTATGCTTAAACAATTGTATATAAATTTTGTTTGAACCGACGATCATATTCCGAAATGAGTTTGTAAGTTATATGCACAGGAAGTACTGAATAATAAGGGACACGGCGCAGAAGATTCCAATGAACGCAAGTGAATGATTATCAACTATTTCCACTTCTTGTAAAAAAAGGGAAAATCACTATACGAATACAATTTGTTAGAGAAATCGGGATGCATCAAACTAAGAATATAACCCTTATTATGGAAGACCATAACTTCGTAAATTTATCAGAAAATGGCAAAGATCCAAAGGGAATGGGTTGATATTGACCAGTTAAAAAAATGCAATTTTCTGTTTTGCAAGTCTTACAAAATGGAAAAAATTGCTGCTCCCTGGAAGAATTTTTCACAACGCGCTATCAAAAAGATATATTAAAATATAGAATATTTACCGATGAAATCTGCCAAACCTGTCAAAGCAAAGACGAGAGTTACAACGACTTTCATTTTCCAAATTGGAGAGAACTGGTTTGGAAAGAAATCTGTCACCTCAGTGTGGGGTATATATACTAGACGCTATCTCATGTCTTTCAAATGAAACCTTGTGGAAAATTTAATAAAAAGTTATGGACATAAGTTTTAAATCAAGATATCGATGAAAAACTCACTGCGTAGTAGGGTTGATGATATGAAATAAAAAGTACGATTATTCCGGAGGGCACATGTGTATATGATCACGGCGCGCTACGCATATACTCTCAAAATAGATAAGTGAATGTTTTTGTTTGATACCTCAGATAATATCACCAGAAAAAAATTTATTATTTCATTCGAGAATGACAATGAAGGAAATACGTGTAAATATTCATATATGAGGCGTGACTGTCTGATTTTTTACAATCTTGCCATCTGATTTTCCCATTTTATTGATAAACTTAGGTATTATTTTTAAATGACATCATGTTTTTCCGGAAATTTTCATATTCTCAAACTCTTCTATCATGAAAAATCTAGAAGATGATCTTTTAGACCTCTGAATCATGTCACGTCACGATTGAAACCCTTTCTCCCTTTATTTGACATCATCTTGAAACTGGATAACGAGAAATTTCGAATGAATCCAATTCACTTATGGGCGGGGTAAGGTTAATTCGTGTAAAAAAAATTCCATTTTTGTGAATTTTTTTTTTAAACGCAGTTAAAATTTCATTTTCAAAACCAATAGTACATCAAAGTACAACATTCGGAGATTATTCTGTGAAAACTTCATAAAGATATTTTTAAAAATACGGCAATGGCAGCAATATTATTCGGAAGAGTCGCGGAAAAAAGTATAATTGCGGTGCCCCTCATAACTTCAAAACAACTGCACCGATCCTTTTGAAATTTGTTGTACTCTTTCTTCACGCAATTCAAGACGTAACGCGTGAGAGTCTTTTCCTTCATTCTTTAGTTTTTGTTAATTTTGTTAATTTCAGCACCAAGTCATGAGGGACACCGCAATTCTACTTTTTTCCGCGATGCTTCCGAATAATTGTTGCCATTTCCGTATCTTTGGATATATCTTCATGAAAATTTCACAAAATATTCTTTGAATTTCATGCTTCGATGTACTATCAGTTTCAATAATAATATTTTCACTGTGTTGTAAGAAAGAATTCACAAAAATGTGCCTCTTTTTGTACGAATTAACCTTACTTCGCCCTTAAAACCAAATCGAATCAGATAACCCCGACCGGTTATGAGGGCTAATTCAATACACTGGACGAATATCTATTCTTCGAACATAAGCTTTAGAACTTTTGGAATCGTTTTTCATCACATGAAACGTTTTGACACCAGACTAAAAACTCACCAGCACTTTTTCTTTTTTTTATGAACACAATGCGCTAAAAACCTATTAAATTTACTCATTCGTTGCGTAGGAAAAGGATCTTCAATTTCCATTTCTCGCAAAATCTGCAGTTTTCTTCGGCGCCATCATTTCTCAATCTATGTTTTGATCCTAGAGATGGCGTTATAGTCGAGCGGGAAATTTTCAAACTCGTTGTTATCTTTGCTCAATAGTATCGATATGAATATTTTCACTGAATATTCTCACTACTGATAGCATAAATTGGATATATACCTTGATTGAGAAAAAAATAACCAATATTAACCTTGAAAGTGATGACCATGTTTTCCGTGAATCTGGTTTTGTACTTGGTGTCCAAAATGATATTCTACAGGAAGTTTTCTACAGATTGATATCCAAAGTGACTAACATTGATGTCAAAAGTGATGATGATGGTCCCCGTACAGATAGCTTTGCACTAGGTGTCCAAAATGATATTCTACTGTAAGTTTCCTCCAAATTGATATCCAAAGTGACCAAAATTACCTTCGAAAGTGATGACGATGGTCCCCGCGCAAAAACTTTTGCACTAGGTGTCTAAAATGATATTCTACAGGAAGTTTTCTACAAATTGATATCCAAAGTGACCAACATCAACCTCGAAAGTGATGACGATGATCCCCGTGTAGATGGCTTTTCACTAGGTGTTCAAAGTGATATTGTACAGGAATTTATCTACAAATTGATATCCAAAGTGACCAACATTAACATCGAAAGTGTAACAAGGGTCCCTGTGCAAATGGCTTCGCACT
>WSXT02188735.1:0-20125 GCA_011762715.2 Neuroterus valhalla | reverse complement strand
AGTTTAAAGAAATTTTGAAACAATCGAATTAGTTTATATAAAATAATGTGTTTGATGAAACTATTCGCGTTGCCGATTGTTCGTCCCCAGATTAAAAATATTTATAGCATTAAAATTGAAATCACAATTTTCCAGAATAAAATTATATATATATATTAATTAAAAAACTCTAAGAGAATGTTTGACTGTTTGTTAAAATGAAAAATTATTAATGATAAATAATACAAGCCTTATAAATATTAATCAAAATAATCAATTTTATAGATCCGTTTCACCACTGGACAAATTTGAGTCACAAATGAAACAATAATTATCGTCAGACTCCATTATGACTTCTCAACTCATAACCTTGTTACAAATACCTTAGTAACACACTAACACTTTGATAATTTTCAAAATGATGGCATGCATTTCATCAATTCATTCGCTGACCGCGAAGGAACGAGATTTGGAAAAAAAACGATTAATTTTTATTGTAGACTTTGAAAGAGAATATCTAAAAGAACATTCTCAACTAGAAACTATTGTTTTGTATTTTTATTTAGAGGAAATTTTTTTCCGTATAATTCATAAAAAGCATGCTTTGAAAACAAAGAAAAGGTTAAGGTGGATATTTCAATATATTTTCTCCCAAATGGCCAAAAAACACCATGAAAAAACTTTCTTTTAGAGGTATGAAGTTTTTAATTCATAAATTTAAAAGTATATTCTATTGCTGCTAACTCAAATTTACAAAAATATATTTTCTGAGTGAATAAAAAGGCAGAACTACTAAAAATATAAAAAATCTGGCATTCCCATACGATCCTAATCTTCAATCGAGTTGCAATTTTTAACTGCATCCTAAATTGGCATTTTTTAATCATACACCCGTTTGCAACTTTATTGCATTCTTTTTAAATGAAAAAAAAATGAAATGACTAAAAAGTTTGATATTTGAAATTTGAACAGTTACCGATCATGAAGAACTGCATGTAGCGTCTAAATAATGAGGTTGCAAATCTCGCGTTTGGTTCTCAACAATAATTTTATTCATCATGCGAGTTTGCAACTTTATTTTAATTTTTTCCTAAAAGTTATTAACAAAACTTCAATTAATTCATAAATAAACATGTTCCGGATCTTCAAATTGGTTGCAAATTTAAATTTCGTATTGGTGGACTAGATTCAATGTACTGTTCCATTTGCAGAAATATTCAATTTTTTCTCGAGTGTCTATCCAATAAAATGTAATTTTTTTTAAAATATACATGTTCCCGACCTCTGACGGGGTTGCGAATCAACATTTTTCATCAAGTAAATACGTTTTATGTAACTGCAAAGTTTTAAAAACATTGCATTTAAATGTCAAATTTTTCCTTTAATCCATCCCTGCTGACTGGCCTATCGTCGCTGAAACCGGATTCAAGGCCTGCTTTACTCCATAATGTCTGGTTGTTAACATATCATTCAAAATTCTTATCAGCCCGACCCCTGATTCAGAATTATTCTTTCTTTTCTTGTTTTTGAGGTTATACCAAGCGCTTCACGTGAATGGACTTAGTATCCGATTTCAGCGGCCCAAGTATAACCGCTAGGCCAAAATTTTTCACATTCTCATTCTAAATGAGAAGGTATTGGTTTCATGTGAAAATTGACTTTCGCGGATTTTATGAAATCCCTACGTTTTGAGTTCCCCTGAGTCAGAAGAAATGGTTTTTACGAAGGTGTCTGTCTGTCTGTAGTCTGTAGTCTGTAGGCTGTAATCTGTGTACTGGATAACTTTCGAAAGAATTATCGTATTGAATTGTACTTTGGCACACATCTTGATGGACCGAAAAGACAAGATGAGTTCGTTAACCAGCTATTTTGTATGAAAAGCCAAAGAGAAGGAGCATTTTGAACATTTTTTTGGGATTTTTTTTCCAAGAATCAAAAATTCTAAGAACGGTTTCTTGTAGTAAGTGAAAAATGAAACAATTTATCCTTATGATCTTTTTTGATAAGAACGAAATTGTCAGAGTCTTGGCATTTTCAAAATCCAAAAATATAAAAGGAATGGAGAATTTTTAGCCGTATAACGTAAGATTGAAAATAGAATCAGAAGGCAAAAATGTTTTTTCTTAGGGGCCTTCAAGATCGTGAATGAGGCTTTTTTCTCAAAAAAATCGAAAATTCCATTTTTTATCGCACAAAAATAATGAAAAGTAATCTGTGCACTCGATAACTTCGAAAAAATGATCATATTGGATTGTGCTTTGGCACAATCTTTGAAGGCCGCGGAAGAAAGGACGAATTCGTTAGCAGCCATTCTTGACCAATAGTTCTGGTTTTATCCATCAAAATCGCTTTTCGAAAAATTAGAAATGCATGTTTCCGCCTAAACTGTGCAAGGTGCGAAAAAATGTTAAGATAAAAAATTATTTATTTTGAAAAGACTCATAAATTTTATATACACCATTTTTTCATCAGATGCATAGTTTTTGTTTTAATCGAGAAAAATGTTACCAAAAATGAAAAGTTCCATTTTTGAGCGAAACTATGCGAGATATGAAAAAATTATTTTTTAACGAAAGGACGAAAAGTTTTCGTTTTTATCGTGATAACAAATTTACAAAAATAAATAATTCCATCTTCCAGCCAAATAATAAGGGACAAGAAGAGATAATTTATGGAAAAATTGTTCCTCTAAAAAAATTTCACAAGTTTTACATGAAATTTTTCCCAAACGGCGTATATATATTTTTTTCAATCGTGACAACGCTTCTTAAACAATGAAAAATTCAATTTGCTAGCCAAACTATGCAAGATGTTAATATCAGTGGCGAGTATTGTAATGAGAATGTGTTCCTTAAGGCCAGTAGAGCCTTAAGTAAACTTAATATAAAAAAAATTTTATCAGAAATGGAAAAAAAAATCTTCATAGAAGTGGAGGTTTTGAGCAGTTTCGCAATATTTGTAATTCTGTGTATGCATTACACTGTAAACTGAATACAGCCCGTATGAAGCCGAGCGCGAAGCACGAGGTGTAAAAAAACGAGCGCGCAGCGCGAGGTAAATACATCATCGAGCGCGGAGTGCAAGATCCGAATGACGCGAGAGGAATTTAAAATAAATATAGAGTAAAATGGCCTTAGAGGAACAAGTGAGAGGAATACGGAATGCAGAAAGGTATGTGAACATACAGATACAAGGTATACGATTGAATTTTGACGACAAAAAGAGAGAGGTAGTTTAATGTGATGTGACGCAAGTTAAGAAGAGAAGGGAGGAAAGAGAGATAAGACAGTATAGAAAAAGAGGGAATAATAGAGAATATGCTACTGGTAACTTTCAAGGGGTAAAGAAGAGAACGGAAGAAGATATTCGTCGGATTCATGAACGAATACTTGCAGGAAAAATCTGAGAGGATAAAAGAATTTGAAATAGGGTATCAAAAGAGGATAAGGATTATAATCAGAGTATATTTTATTGCGACAAGGAGAGGGAAATGGAAAGGAGGGAGGGAATGGGGAAGGAGCAAAGGTTCGAAGAACGGGGACATGAGATTGCTCAACGGAGGAGAATAGTAAAGAATATAGGTAAAAGAGAAGGAATCATTGAGGAAGAGATGGTCAGGTTAATAGAGAAGATTACAAACAGTAATAAGAGGGTAGATCAAGAAAGGAACTAGTGAAGTAGTGGCTAGAAATAGATAAGGATGGGGAATGTAAGAGTAAGAAAAAATGAAAAAAAGGAGAAAAAAAAGAAGAAAAAGATATTGAGTAAGGAATCGGAAAAAAGATGAGACTAGTGTGGTCGGGAATAATATAGGAGAGTGAAAGGAAAAAACCATTGGATATGTTTCGAAGGAACATATAGGAAGATCAGAATGTTCGGAAGAGAGGCGGGAAATGAATTATTCAGAAGAAATACAGGAGTGAGTACAGGAGAGAGTAAGAGGGGGAAGATAAGAGTCGAAGAAGAAGACATAACCAGGAAAGAAATGATCAATGTGTGAGGAGTAAGGAAGGATCGAGAGCTTCTAGTTTTTGATAGAATTTCGGATTATTGATGAAAATATCCTACAGGAAGGAGCGTGAACACTAATCCCATATTGCATGAATAGGATGGGATGACAAGCTTGATTAAAGAATTGTTTTCTTCTCATTTTTAGAAATATAAATTTATTGGTGTCAAGCTGAGAACGAATTGGATAATAAAATCTTTTCCGAATTGAAATAGTGAGTTAAATTTTTATAAAGATGGAATAGCTCCATATTTAGGAGGAGGAGGAATATATTATGATGATAGATATGCAAGCAAAGAACTCGGGAAGGGTCTGCACAAATTCTATCCACATGACAATATTCTATTCGGCGGCTGGGGGTGAAGCTATTATTCCCGAATTATTTTATGACTTACGACGCTATTTCCGGTTCCCTCGCTTTCTAGGTTCTAATGGCTTCTGCATTCTCATCCTTTAAATTTAAGAATGGGAATTCTTCAACTGGAAACTGTCACTGTGCTTTTGTCAGATTCAAATTTTCTTCTCGTTTCTACTCTAGAAGGTTGCTGAAATATTATCCGAGGTATTTTTAAATAAATAAAACAAAGTTTAGAATGAAAGAGTAAACGGTTCGTTTGTCAAGATTCAGCTTCCACGTGACTTCTAATCCTCTGTTATCCTATTTTCCCTTCCACTCATGATTACCATTCTCTGTTACGATAACCTGCATCAGAATTTTTCTCTTCCAACTTCTCTGGCTTCTTCTACCTCCTTTATCCTTTCTTCTCACAGTTCCTTCACCTTATGAAATCCTCTTGGACATTTATCCATGTATTTATTAAACATCCAGAAGGACATGACGCATCCTTGCCTTACGTTCTGCGTAATATCAAACCAATAACTCAGTTTTCCATTTACTCTCGCACTTGCTTTGCTACCATTATACATATTGCATCTATTGCTTTCAGAAGCCACTTACTCCAAGATTCTTTCCTTTGTTACTCGCATGTCTTTATTTTTTAGTATCTTGGTAAATATTCTTTCCACAGTACTTAGGAGGCTAATCTCTCTCTAATTATTACAGTCGCCTGGACCACCCTTTTCCTTGTAGATTGGGACAATAATCGCCTTTCTTCAATCACTTGAAACTTCGCTATTCACAACACACATATTTATAAATTTACACAGCAACACAAAGAGTATCTGACCCTGAACTTAGGCATTTCAGAGGAATTACCATCCACACCCGCGGCCTTACCATTCTTTAGTTTTTAATTACGGAAACAAAGTCGTCGATATTGATTCTGCTTCTTTTCCGATCCTTTCCTTTGTTATTCCCATGATTTTGGTAATAAGTGTTTTGGTAAATATTTTTCCCCACAGTATTTAGAAGGCTTATCTCTTTGTAATTATTACAGTCGCCTGGACCACCCTTCTCCTTGTAGATTGGGACAACAATCGCCTTTCTTCAATCATTTGGAACTTCGCTATTCACAGTACACATATTTATAAATCCAGACAGCAACACAAAGAGCTTCCGACATCGAACTGCAGCATTTTAGAGGAAATACCATCCACACCGGCAGCCTTATCATTCTTCAGTTTCTCAATTACGGAAATAAAGTCGTCGATATCGATTCTGCTTCTGCCACCTACTTCGGAATTGTCTAACTTATCCTGTCTGTGTCACTACTGTTATGCTCTGCGGCTTCACCTTCATACAGCTTCTTGGAAAAATTCCGTATACAGTCTTTCATTTTTTTTGAATTCCAAACCATTTCACCTTAAGCATTCTTGCTTCCGACTTGGTATTTCCTTTTCCAGTCTTCCTAATCCATTTCCAGAATAAATTCTTATTTCCTTCAAAATCATTTTGCATTTTTATATCTTCTTCCGTTTTGATTTTATCCTTGCCAGACTTTTTTTCCTATAGTCGCTGTACCACACACTTCCAGAGCACTCTCAAAGATTCCATTACGCAGTTTTATCCATGCACCCTCTACATTTCTGTTGACTTATTCTGTCTTCCAATCATCTTCGTGATGCCCTAAATATTTATCCAGCTTTTCACGATATACTTTTTGTACTTCTGGTTTTTACATATTCTCTATTCTGACTCGCGTCAGTTTGGACTTTTTAATGTTTTTCTTTCTCCTCCATCCTTGACCCAGATTTATTTTTAGAACTCTCAGATAGTGTTTTGATCCGCATTCAGAACCTCTCATAGCCCTGTATACTTTACAAGCCCTCTCAGTCTTTCGTCTGCTACAACAAGGTTGATCATACTATGGCTTTCGCCTCTGCACCAAGTATACATTTGTATCATTTTGTGCCTAAACCAGGTATTTGTAATGAAGAAACCCTTCCCTAAGCACAAACTGATCAATGTATCTCCATTGCCATTCGTTTTTGGGTATCCAAAACGACCAAGTACTCTGTCAGTACCTTCGCGTTGCACTCCAACCCAACCGTTTATGTCTCCCAGTATCATTTATCCTTTCGCCTGAATAACATGTTTATATTATATTATTAAGCAAGTCGCAGAAAGTGTCTTTTCCCTTTTTACTGTCACTAATAACAGGAGCGTAACATTCTACAATAAACAGTCTTCTGATTACAAATTTTATTCTAACCCATTAAAATCTAGGATATATTCCAATTCCTTGGCTAGCGTGTGATTCGTCGTCTACTTCTGACCAGAGTTCGAGACCATTCTCCACCTTATTCTTCTCACATCCCCTTTTCTTTGTTTCCGGTATGCTTACAATATCAAGCTCCGTTACGCGCATAGTATCCCGCGATTCCTTTTCCCACAGATCGTTAACACCTCTGGTATCCCACACAGCCAGTCTCCATTCATCACTTCAAACTTTTCCGGGGGCACGCGGTCCGTTAATGTAAGTGTCACTCCTGCCATACGAGGCAATATTATAGTTTGTATTTATTCATCATGTAAATTATTCAACAAAGCTCTAACAAAACGAGTTATCAATTGTTCAACTAAATACTGAGGAGGGCACTAGTACAAATACCGAAGATCCATCTTCTAGCACAAAATGCAAAGTTCCATCAAAATAAATCAATTTTCTCTGAATAAAATTTGAGGAGAAAATAAAAGAACAAACATAAGGGCAATATAAGGTACTTATCCTCGTGTAATGATGTAGATTTGCCGATTAGAGATCCTTCTACATTGGGATTTGCAGTTGTTACACACAAAAATATCGGACAATTACATTCCATAAAAAATTGTAAAAATTAACGCGTAATTAGGAGTCCGATATAAGCATGTGCTTTCTATCAAGTCTGTAGACGCTACCAAGCTTGCATAGCAGTCGGACGCGTTACAGTTCGCTCCTCAATTTTAAATAAATATTTGCTAGTTGAACCGATTTTCATAGTTTTTAGATGTTTTTAAACAATTCTCAGTGCCTATTCTTCCGGTTGCGTGCACTTCCCGGGCTCCAGCTGCAGTTTTTGAATATAATTTGAATAATAACAGTGCTCACTTCGTACTTTCTCACGTCAACGTAATGAAATTCGGCTTGTCGGTGTGTCAGTGTGCCTTGTACCTGCTCTTATACCTGTTGTCATCATCCCTCTAAGAGGCCGCCTCGAGTGTAAACGAATCCTATTAATTATTCTGGGGACTATTCATCGTCGAAAATGGCATCAGGGTTTCCTGCTTCCCAATTTGATCAGTTATTACAAAAATTTAGCGGACTTGAGTCCTTGATATCGTCTCTGCATGATAAGGTGGACCAACTTACACTTGAGAACACTGAACTCAAAGCTGAGCAGGAAATATTGAGGAACATCATAAAGGAACAGGGCGACAGGATTGGAATTCAGGACAGGACCCTGAGAAAAAATTACCTCATCCTGTTTGGTGTCATCGAAGAAGACAACGAAGATGTATCTTAGGCAGTCCGTTAAATTCTAAACACCCACCTGAACATCCAAATGCGCCTCGAGTAACTCGAATCAGCCGAACGACTATGCTTTAACAGGTCGGGTAACCCTCGTCCTGTCTTGATCCAGCTTTGCTCCTTAAGAGATAAGAAACTCATGTTAATCCAAATGAGGAAACTAAAAGGGACAGGAATCTCCCTGTCTGAGGACTACAACAAAAAAGTCCAGGCAGAAAGAAAAACCCTGCTACCATTCTGAAGAGGGCCCGACAAAATGGTTTGAAGGCGTTTCTAAACAAAAACTGAATGTTTGTAGATGATAAAAGATTCGAAAGCAACGGAACTCCAAAGCTGAAATATTTATTGCGTGCAGCTGAAGACGACAGAAGAAAGGTAGCACAACACCAATCCAAAACAACACGTGGTATCGTCAATCCCGGAACTCCTAAGCGGAAGGCCTCTGAATCGCCAACACCATCAGGATCTTTGGATAATTTTTTACGAATCGAGCCAGGCAAAGAGCAGAGTCCAGGATGGCGACAAAACATTAGCCGACAGGAAAATGGATCACGCCAGTTGCTTGTTTTGGAACTGCCATGGACTTGTAAGATTTTTGAACTCTGAAATCCCGTAAGATAATTTTAACGTAATTGGTATAGTCGAAACCTGGCATACCCAGGCTCAAAAAAATCTAGCTTTAGGAAATAATGTCAACTGTCTCTACTAGAGGAAGAGCAAGTGGTGGCTTAGCTTTATTTGTTGAAAAAACATTTGCTTTTTGCGAAGTGGTAGAAATAACGGAAAATTGGATATTTGTTAAAATTTTCAAAAACACAAATTTTAATTTTATCATTGATATATGCTACTTCAGTCCTTCCTTAGATTCGGATGTAATACTCAATTTTTTTACGAAATTTTTGAATGAACTAAGTGACAAACATTATAACGTAGCGACAGTTATTTATGGAGACTTTAACTGTAGAGTGGGCTGTCTGTGTATTTGTATTTATTCAAAAAAAGTCCCTAGGGCTAGTAAGCCCTCTAAGGAATAGGTAGTACATATTAGAATATAGCTGTGAAACAGTTATCATTTAAAAAATATAAGTTACCAGAAGAAATAATCAACAGTATTAAAAATAATGAGAGTTTCCAGTGATGCAATAATATAATGCACACGCATTATACGTGCAGAGCATCAAAAGCTACCTATGGTCGTACAAAAATACCTGATATAACATGCATCTATTGTATTTGATACATAAGTCTCACCAATAAGTAATTTCAAGTGTCGGATTCGAAGAGTTAAATAAATAGCAAAAGAGAAATTTTTTAAAGTGGTACAGTGGATGGAAAAGATTAAGAAGGTACTGTGGAGATTTCGTGCTGAACAGACTATATAACGTGTTGCCCATGAAAAGTTGTCTTCTTTTCGCGACATTGAGGAGTCCTGCTTTCTCTCAATATGGCGTGATATGCTTATTTTTTGAAATGTTATAAATGAACCGGATGCAAGCATTTAATGCACGCTCAAGCTTAGTATTAAGCTCGTCAGTTATATCATCATATACTAAGCAGCCATAGTCAAAAAAAGGGAGGATGAGGCTCTTGACCAAGAGAATACGTGTAGGAGTAGGGAGTGATACTTTATTCCTATTAAGTTGTTGGGAGACTCAAGGTTTTCCTAGATATATCCAAAACTTGTTTATCTCAAGAAAGAGTGTGATTGAGAAAATAGCCAAGATCTTTCACTAATTCCATGAATGAATGCGACGTCCGTTAATAAGGAGAGGAGGTAGGGTTGCGTTTCAAGTGATGGAGAGGAGGTTGGTCCTATAATAATAGTCATTGTTTTAGAAGGGTTAAGAGTAAGACCACTTTCCAAAGCCCACACTACCAGATCAATATCCTCCTGTACTTTTTGAAGTAAGTTCTTCAAAGTAGCAATAGGGCCGGAGGGGTAAAGCTTGAAATCGTCAGCATGCTTGTGTTACTTACAATGCCAAAGGTTGCCACCAAGATCAGAGGTGTAAATAATAAATAGAGTGGAGGCGAATGTGGACCCTTGAGGGACACCACACTTGACCTCACCACATATAGACTGCTCACCATTACTAATCTTCACCCTTTGAGAACGATTGCTGAGATACGATTCAAACCATTTAACCGCTATATCAGAGAGGCTGAGCGATTTGAGCTTAGTCAGGAGTAGATTATGGTTGACTGTGTCAAACGCCTTAGAAAAGTCAAAAAGGACAACAACTGTCAACTCTCTTTTATCGATTGCAAATTTAATGTCAGAAGTTACTTTAAGGGAGGCCGTAAGCGTGCTATGCTTAGCGCGGAACCCAGATTGCATGGGGTCAATTAAATTGTTAGCGTCCAGGTGCGACGTTATTTTCTGGTGAACAATGCGCTCAAGGGGTTAAGGTAGGGCACATAAGAAAGAAAAAGGTCGAAAGTCTGTCAGAGAGGTGGGTTTAGTTACTTTAGGGACAGGGCAAATAATCGCCTCATCTCTGTATCTATGGAAAAGTGAACGATGGCGAAGTGCTACGAGACTTGAGGTAATATTAGGATTAAGCCAAGTTTCAGATACGGCTATAATGTGATAGAAACATGACATAAAGTAATATTTGAATTCGAGGTGATCTGCTGGTAGATATTGAGCATAAACGTGACAGATATTCAGAATTCCCATTGGAAAAGTGTTAGGGAAAGATCAGATTTAAAAAATGGACACAAAAACCAACAGAATCCAGTACCCATGTTCACAATTAGAAACCAGTAAAAAATCAAAATGATAAGTATGAATAATCATGCACAGTATGCATAAAAAGTTCCTAAACATATACAGTATATAGAGTCGGTTCAAAGCTGACATATCGAAAATGTGAATATTAGAAAAATCGGCGTATTGAGATCGATAATGTTCAAGAAAAGCAATATAACAATTATTCGACAAACAGTTCACCGATATACAGAAGTCAATGCAGCGCATGAGAAAGGAGCATAAGTAAATATCCTTATCAAGGGAATATAAATTAGGATAAAAGAAAAAATTCTGAAAAAACATGAAAATGAGATAATAAACTATGCAGGGAAACGAGTTGAGATTAGAATATGTATCAGCCGAAGAGAATATCAATTTATCAGTGTCGAAGAGGCATTAAAGAAATGAAGATTGTACAAATCGGAAATTAAATAAGAACGGAAAAAACTCGGCCCATGGTTGCTACAGTATAATCTCGATGGATTGTAGGTTTACAAGTTGGATTCTTGGTGATCCATCCTCCTTCCGACAGGAAATCCATCTTCCGAAGAACCAGAGATGCCTAATTTTTTTCTCTCTACGGAGACCAAAAGCTATAGCGTAAATTTGCCTGTTAAGAGGCGTTAAGGCCTCACGAACGTAAATGAACTTTTTGTCGCTTACTTTCAATCCTAAGTTTTCAGTTGAGAAATCCCTTTTGATCTTCCTTCTCTCGATGAATTTATTCCGGAGTTCTTCTGAGCCGAATTTAGCTACAATTATTGAGGGTGTGGTGGCGCTGTTCAATGTTGGTGCTTTAATTATCCTATATTTTGACAAGATCCTCCTTGACCAGAGGAACATCGAGAGCCCTGGCGAGAGATTGAATGGTGACCATGAGGTCCTCGTTGGGCTTCATGGGTAAACCATGAATCTCAAGTACATTGCACATGGCTTTCTGCTCGTTCACATTGAGCGTGTGATCCAATGTAATGACTTTTGCCTTCAAATCGTTCGTTTTCTTCTTTATACTCGCAATATCCTCCTTCTGCACCTCGGATACTACTTCCAAAGATTCAATCCGCCTGGTGTTATTAGATAGTTAAGACTTGATTTATTGAAGTTTGGAATTTAACTTTTCGGCCAAGTCATTTTCTTTGGCTTCAAAGTTACCAAGTCTAGCTAGAATCTCCTGAGTCTGCGCAAGTGCTTTCCTTTGGCCTCCGGCGACCGTTTGTCGCAAAAGGTCAATGAGACCAGGTGGCGAATTTGAAGAAGCTGGAGGAGTGGGGGTAAAGGGTACTGAATTTACACCACCGGCGTCCTGTCAATTATCGTTCGCACCGGGGTTGCCATCTACCACCGCTGAGGTGGCGCTAGTAGGCGACGAGGTGCATCTCTAGCAAACATAATCGACCAGGCCTTTTTTCAAGATATCAAATTCATTCTTCGTGATTTCAAAATTAGCACAGGCCAAGTGTAATGAATTGCCACACTTCACACACGCTAGAACCTCAGGTCCTCCTCTAACAATCGAAACTTTGCACTCCGGACACTTTCCCATGGCGATGCAGGAGTACCGACGTGCAGGATACGTTATATAACAAAAACACCTTGATTTTCAACAATACTAAGAGTTATTGCAAACTTAGAAGTCACAGTCAGACCAGGTACCAAAACAACAAGTTGTAAGAACTTTTCGAAAACAACACTCGCAAACTCACAAAATTAACAAAAATTGAAGCAGAGCAAGTCAACACGTCCACCACTGGTCACTGTCACGGCAGGTGTCAGGGAGCTCCCGGAACATTTGCTCATTCAAACTTCTATACTCATCGGGGTAGCTATGATGTCAAATTTAATAGGAGAGGTACAGGGCTGGTTAGTTTGATGGAGGAAAAAGAGTTCTTTTTATGAAATGGGAGGTCGCGGAGTGACAGCCCAGCCATATTCACCTATGTTAATTCTGGAGGTAAAAGTATAAATGATTTAATCTGGTGCAATACTAGGGCACTGGGGCTAATTGATGATCTAAGAGTCCTAATGAATGTGAAATTCCCAAAACAGTTTCAACACATGTAAGGTGGAATGAGAATAATCAGGCTACCCTCGTACAAGAACTACATGTATCGAATAGGCTTGCCCACAATTCCGTTAACTCAGATATTGATTACTTCAACACAAATATCATAGAAGCCATAATGGATTGTCCGGAAAAAGCGGATATGTGCGGAGAAATGAAATTCTCAAACCATAGGCAACCCAAGCGCGATAAACCCCGGTTTGAACAAGATTAGCGGCAGGCCAAAAGAGTCTTATCCGATTCCTTGAAAAAAGCCAGCACTGCTGCTTTCTCTGATGGATCAAAAATGTCCTATATTGTAGCCAAAAAGAGGTACCAAGCCCTGATCCCGGATAAAAGATCTAAATTCGAAAATGACATCCTTGCCGATCTAGAAAAGGTTAACGATAGACCTCTGAGACGTTTGTCATCAACTTGTATCACAGACGTACGTCACCGTCTACTCGACGGGGATATCACATTTCAAGAAATCCTTGATCCAATGAACAAATGTATATCTAATAAAGCTCCGGGACCCGACACGATCTCTAATTGTTCCTATAAAAACTTGCCACGAAATTGGTTCCTTTACCTCGAAACTTTAATGAATAAAATATTTTATGATGAACACATTCCATTAGACTGGACCAAATTCGGAACACAGATGGTCCACAAAAAACACGACCCTAAGAATGCAGACAATTATCGTCCAATCGCTCTTTTAAATTCGCTACTAAAAATTTTCACTCAAATTTTGTTATTGAGGTTGAAAAAATGGGAATCCTCATGTCACATAATTCCGGAAACTCAAACAGGGTTCCTTCGTGGTAGAGAATGTATTGATAATATATTCACACTAACTGCTATCTCACAAATTTATTCACAAAAAAAGAACAGGCATTTTTATGCCATGATTGTAGATTTTTCGCTTGCTTTCCCATCTGTGAACCATCCCCTTATCTGGGCAAAGCTCTACAATCTTGGGGTAAGCTCAAAAATCATTAGGATCTTACAAAGCTCATATGAAAGAGCTTCAACCAGTGTAAAGACAGGGGGCGGACTCTCAGAGGAAGTACCCGTTACTGAGGGAGTTCTACAGGGGGAAGTGCTAAGTCTTATCATATTTAATCTCCTTACATCCGACATAGAAATATTTTTCAGAGATAAGGTTTTGGTCGGACTCCGAATACTTGGAAACACGGACATAATCTTGCTGATATATGCGGATGATTTGATTATTTTTGCGGGTACTAAAATTGATGCGATCAGAAAGCTAAAGGCCTTTCAGGAATATTGTGTAATTAATAAGCTTACAGTTAACGAAATAAAAACAAAATATACTATTTTCAGAAAAGGCAGGATCAGCGATAAACTCCTAGGCCTAAAATATGACGATAGTCTTCTAGAATTTGTGCCAATATTTGATAACCTTGGTACTGCGTTTTCAAGGGTTGGTGTATCCAAGCCAGCTGCTCACGACGCGGTAAGTAGGGCTAATTAAGCCTCTGCTCCTGCGATTAGTATTTTGATTCGTTCTAAATGTTCCTCGTAGCCATCTATGGATAAAATCCAAGATTCCCTTATCAAAAGTACGTTACTATATGGGTCTCAAATCTATGGTCTCAACTTCCTAGAGGTCTTCGAGAAGGCAGAAGTACGTTTCTTCAAAAATTTGTTCCGCCTATCCAGAAATACACCTGACTTTGTAGTCAGATTGGAACTAGTATTAACTAGCGTTTCTCATCATATAACAAAGATGGCTCTCAAGTTGGCAGCTCAGGTCTTCGAAATGGGGAACTCGCGGTATCCCAAGTTATGTATGCAAAATTAGGCTAAGACTTCTTGCGCTCAGAATCACAAATACAACTGGCTGGGCCAACTCATGAGATGTTTGGAGTCAGCAGGGATTAACCTGAATTTGCTCGAACCTAACGGTGCCAGATTGAATGAAGAAATTTACGCGATTGTTGTTAGATTCCAGGAATTCGATCTCCTACAAGATATGATCAGATGGTAAAAAAGTAATTTCAGTTTGATATATAGCAAACTTCTTGTAAACTACACGGAACCTGAACATTAATTACTTATGAGGTTGCCTTTTCAATGTGAACGCACTTTCGCACAACTTAGAACTGCTTCTAAATACATTATTAGGCTAACATCAATAACTGACACGACTATAATAGACCCACAACAAATATGTAAAGTATGTAATCCATGCGAAAAAGAGGACTTGATCCATATTCTTGTAAAGTGTCCAATCTACTCCCCCATCAGAAAGTATTATTTACCAAATGAACAAATTATCACTGTTGGTGGACTATGCGTATTTCTTTCTAGAAAGGACCCAGTAAAGCTCCGTTTTTTATATAACTACGTAAGCGGAATACGTTTAAATACTAAACCAAAGTAGGTTTCAATTAAAATTATTATATTTTTTATGTAATATTGGCTCTCCATTGCCATAGAATCTGTATTCTGCAAGGCAAAAAATACACACACACACTTCTATAAAGTCTTTGAGTCGACTGATCTCATGAACAAAATGTTCTCTTTACAATGTATGAAAATTCTTAATATTTCTTGCAGTCATCCTTTTTGGGTAAAGATCGAACGTACTATTATGTTGAAAAATTGTCTTTTTGGATTCAAAACCCATAACATTGAAGGAATAACGACGAACTGGCGTTGTCCAGCGAAGGATTGACGCTTCTCAAGACTCTCATCAGGCAAGACAGAATAAATCCGTTTATTGAAAACTGGAAACATTGAGGGTGATTTGGAAAAATTAGCACAGAAGAAGCCTCCGGAAGCTACGATCACGAAGGTTCTCCCAGAACTATCGATTCCGACGCAACTGGAGGTCACACGCCATCCGACTCGTCACTTCTCACAATATCAGAAGACGATCGAGTCGGGAAAATCAAATAACCTGAATACAATGGAAGTATACTACGTGTCCAATCCTGATTCCTGAGTCCATGATCGATCTGCCTGCAAGGGCAGTCAGAGGAAGGCTGCTCGACAACATCTCTCTACACTCAGGAACGCAAGGAGATATTACTAGCCAGCGCAAGGGCCGAGAAGGAACTCAGTGCAGAAGAGAATTGAGCACCAGCCCTAGGTAGAAGGACAGGCGAACGCCGGCCTCCTTACTCCTAATGGTTGATGCAGGGAAAACTCAAAACGAGAGCAAACTTGTGAAGGACACAAAACACCACAAAACTGCAGCTGGAAATCAAATCCAAACTTGACTTCGACGAAAGCCAGCAGCAGCAGATAAAGTATAAACATCCCCGCTCACCTCCTCTTGCGAACAAATTAATAACACTCACGAATCTATAACATGACCAAACGATGGATACCTGTCTCCGCCCGCAGTGAAACCTAGGGCTGGCTAGAGTAAGATCTAATCAAAAGACTGCAAAATATCGTCTTGGAAGAGTAATACCATCTTTTCGGAAGGAAACTTCCTCCACCCGCCGTTGAAAAATGAATCTGAAAACAGGACACATGACTTGCTACACCTCTACCCGCCAGGAGATATCCCCTAATGGAGCAATCAATGTCACCTGAAATATCACCGACAAGTCACAAGTGACAATATGGTCCGAAAGACATTTCTTAGTCCGTAAGACTACTTGGTTGGAAATACCTCTTGATTTCCAATGTCAGCATCTGAGAGTAAAGAGCTAGATTCTTTTGGGTGCAGACATGTCAGAACCCACAGGGTATACCAGCCAGGCGTTCTGCCGATGTTAAGCATCTGAGAAACGAATCAGAACCAGGAATCTGCCGCGACTAAGTCATCCTGTCCACAAGACCCCTCCCTTATGCCAGCTGGTAAATGTTGTTTGTATCAACGTCAGAAGCCAACTGAGGATATCAGTAATCAAGAAGGTAGGAGGCTTTAGCGAATAAAATGGTTTCACGCGCTACGCTCATGATTCAGAAACCGATTATCAGTTACAAACACATAGCAGAGAGCTTCAATCGATGATATTCTGATTGTACTGTACATAAGCTGCGAATCCGAGCACAAATTTTAGAGGAAAACTATAAGAATATTCGCAATTGAATCGAAGGTATGGTAACCTGCAAGCTGCAGTCGCGACGAGCAGATATGACTTCGTTGGGAAAGCACATCCAGGGACTTCATAGAAGAAAAGAGTTGGAGCGAACTTTTGGAGTACTCACAAGTTAATAGAGAAGGATGAAAGAGTCATCTCTAGATCACGGTACTCGAGTTGAAAATTGCGCATCAAATGCAAACGGGATCAGAGGCCAATAGAAAGTATCACTGCGATGATGTAGGTAGAACAGACGACTCGGTCTGACGACATCCTTATTATTAAGAACTATAGGCTTTGGCGACAAAGGGAGAGAACACAGGCAATGAGAGTGACAACGCCTCGGTTGCCTTTATGTTGAAACAAGAGGAGAAAGGAGGGTCCTAGATTATGAAAGTGTTCCATGCGACTCCATAAAAAACCAGTACCTAGTCCCGATTGCTAACCAGGAGACACTTCTGTCAAAGAAGCAATGTTAGCACCCGTCAGCACCCGCACCTCAAGCAAGGCGCTCTCTGGAAAATCCACATCGCACAATTCACCATGAGTCTATCTGTTATTCGATCATATGATAATTCGGTCACAGTCTGCTTAAGGTTCAGCAATACAAAATTTCATGTGGTAAAGGACATTTTCTCGCGTAGCTGTGTAAGTTTATGAATATGTGTGCTTAAAACAGCGAAATTCCCAATGATTAAAGAGAAAACATTATCGTTTCAATCAAAAAGGGAGGGGGTGATCAAGGCGGAATATGTACCAAAAATACTAATCAGTGGAGACATGGGGATAACAAGCAAGAGGATCCAGAAAGTTCAATGCGGACTTTTGCCAGAGAGATCATGTGTGATGAGATGCCAAAGGGTAAAGTGAGCAATGAGTGAGCTTTCAAGGAATGTGGTTTAGAAGAAACACTATTAGGCGAGGCGAAAGACATCCGCTGAGATGGTTTGGCCATGCCGAAAGGATAGATGGAGAATGACTAACAAGGCAAGCGTATCCGGGTAGGAAAATTAACAGCATACCCAGAGGCAGACCTAAAAAGGAATGGATAGAATGTTATTGTGTCAAGCAACTAATGCCAGAGGCGTTTTGACGCTCAGGCATGTGTTGCCACTCGGATGTGTATTGACGCTCGGGCTTGTCCTACTGCTCGGGTGCGTATTGCCGCTCGGGCGTGTATTGCCATGAACATGAGGATGAACGAAGGAATTAATTATATAAACAAATAACATGAAATTGACTCAGTGCCCAAGAATGCGGTGACGAAACAAAGATGATTTGACCAAAGTGTCGCAAAATGGTCGTTCAGTAACTTCGCATGGCTACGGAGAAGCCCTGAAGTGATTCCCTGTTGCTCAGCGAATAACACAGTGTTTCTGAGCTTTGTGAGAGAAGGCACCAACGATAATTGTCTCTGCAAAAGATTAATGGCTTGCATGATGAGTGATGTTTATAAAGCTATAACTTCTAGCTATATATGAAGCTATTAGGCTTATGAGGCTATACTTTTTTTTTCGAAGTGAGAGTGTCAAACACATAATCAAGGCCAGGCAGCATTTAATAAGAACAATAAAATATAAGGCAGCAATTGAAGGTTTTGTTGTCAAAATATTAGTCTTCCCTGCCTGAGAGCGTGTCTCGAAGCCTTCACAATATTCCGGAGTTTCCGGAGTCAGAATCCCGGTCGAACCCGAGTGCCTGTCCTGAAGCCTCCGCAATGTTGCGGGTAACACATGGTAAAAACGTAAGTCTGTCATGCCTAAGACCCTGTCTCGAGGCCTTCGCAACGTTGCGGAAAATCACAAAGTCGAAAGTCTTAGATGACTTAGAGGAAGGGTCGCCATGACTCAGATCTGCACTCCCACGCTGACCTACTATCCTGCTCAAAGGACCCAAAATGTTGAAGAAATGACGACGGATTGGCGTAGGCCAGCGAGGGAAGGACACTTTTCAAGTCTATAATCAGACAAAAGAGAATAAATTTGTCCATCGAAATGTCCAGGAGCTCAAATACCGAAGCGACTAAACTGTATAACAAATATTTGGGTAATAGAGAAATATGGGTAACGGAGAGGAGAAAAATGAAAAAGACTTACCTAGTTGCCATACTCATTTATCTGAAATTGCATATTTCTATGTCTCAAATGTATAAGAAACTGCAAGAGTGTCAGAACATGATTTTTGATATAAAAAAACCAAGCTTGACAGAAAACTTACGCTCAATCTTATTTCTTACATATGACTTGAAGGGAAGAAGAGCGAAATAAGACCTCAATTATTTGGATATGTATTTTTTCTTTTTCAAGATGTATGGAAAACCTAAAAAGTTTGAGAATATAATCTTTTATTATAATGAAAACAACATTGTGACAGAAAACAAATATCTTATCCAATCATTACTCCGAAATATTATCTCAATCCTATTCAATCATTCCCAAAAATCATTTTTCACAAATTGATAATAATATAAAGTATATATTTACAGATTATTAATTTAAATATTCTTCGAATCATATTCAGGGCTGTTACAAGAAGTCGAATATGTCTGCACTAAGGGATCGCTATCTTCGATTAAAATAAATGAAACTGCTCCGGATTACAAACAATATTATGTTGAAGAATAAAATGTTCTCGATATAATTAATGGTTTGGAGAAGTGCTGTTTGGACGAATATTCTCTACTATATAGCAGGTCATAATTGGTCGACGGGGACCCACTGGGATTTCGTTGGCTTCTCTTTGATTTAATAGGGTGACTCTGTGGTTGTGCATGCTAATTGTTGCCCTTCTTCTAGGGATAGTGTTTTTTCTAAATATGCCAGCCAATTCATTATGAGTTACCAATATTGCAAAAATTTCACCGTCGGATGTTGATAAAACAATTTGTTCCCGCCTGGGCATGGGCCCATATTTATTTCCCACTCCTACTTCAATTGGTCTATCTCTGGGAAACGTGTACCTTCGAAGTTCAAGTATCTGGTAAGGCTTGTGAAATGGAATAAAACGAATATATCGGAGATTCTCGAGTCCACAACCCGACCCGTCTGGAGAAGGAAGCCTGCGAGGGGGAACAATTATGTCTCTGTAACGAGAAGGAGGAAGAGACCTGGGCATGGCTTGAGCAGGAGACCTTGACCGTTCACGAAAAGTAGACTCAGCAGTAGAATAGGGGATTGCAGAAGAATAGAAACTTTCAGAGGGAGTAGAAGATTCACTGCGAGAAACACTAGGGACAGAGTTGGCATTGGAAATACTCTCTGCACTTGAACTCAAATCTGCAAGAAGAAACAGGAAATAGTATATTACATGGCGAGTGGCGAATGGCGCAGATTACTGACGAGTGTGGAGTTGCTTTCCCGAGCGAAG
>WSXT02188724.1:5472-20125 GCA_011762715.2 Neuroterus valhalla | reverse complement strand
TTTTGCAATAAATATTCATAATTAATCATTTTTATTAACATAGTTAGATGCAGCTTTTTCTAACGAATCCAGTGATATCAAAAACTAATTTTCCACAAAAATGTCACTTAATGTATCTTTTTAGTTTGTACGGCAGTACTGATGAGTGTTACTAATTAGAGTAGGCGTTTCTTTTAGGCGTGGTCAATATTGTAATTAAAGGAGGGTGGCTAATCAATTGAATTGAGCGTGACTTATAAGTGTTTCCAAGGAACGTGATCTGAAAAAGTGGGGTTATCATGATTATTGATCACGAACATTGCCAATGGAAGTAGGCATCGCTTATGGGCATGAGCATGGTTTTCATTTAAGAAGTTTGACTCATGTGTGTATTCAATGAATATAAGCATGGACAATCAGCGCCGTACAAGGTTTGAGCGAGGTAGGGGGCGCAAACTTTGAAATTTGCCTAGAACATCAAAAGGGCTATCCACAGCTCTGTCGCAAATTGTAAAACCAGGGACCACGAATATTAGAAGTGGCTGCTGCCATAGGTATTGCTTGTCGGCAATGACAGTAACAGTGGGCGTTTCCTTTAGGCGTGGTCAATTGAGAGAGTTGGTAAGGGCCGAGTTGACTAGTGAAATGATTTTGAAACCGTGTTTAGTCAAATCAACTCGGCACGCAGCAGTGTTGATTACTCTCTTGCCTACAAGACTGGCTGAGTTCACGCGCTAAGGTCGTTCTGCAATCCGTATGCCTAATTATAGTGGAAGTTCAAGGGAAATAGAAAAAATCTCAGAGTATCAAAAAGCCAGCTGATTCAAGTGAATATTTAGAATCGTTTGTGAACATTTTAATCTCTCTCATTCCAAAAATGATTACTGTGTACAAATCATGGAAAATGAAACCAAAATGAATGATCTAGTGAGGAATTTATTTGTATTTGGTGATAAGAACAAACACTAGAAGTAGTTGCGTTACGTGTACGTTTTTTTCACCCAAATCATGAAGATAGCTTGTATGATCATTGTTGATGGGCGTTGACAATGAGAGTTGGTGTTTCTATTGGGCATGCTCATGTTCCTAATTGAAGGAGTATGACTCCTAATCTGGATTGTTCATCACTTGTAAGCGTTTCCAAGAAACGTGAGATAGGTTAATTTTGTACCTGGAGAGCGTTATCTGACAAACTGAGTTCATAATGATTACTGATAATGGACTTTTCTAATGGAAGTCAGCGTCGATTTTGGGCGTGAACATGGTTTTTGTTAAATGAACTTGGCTCATTAGTGTGTTCAACTGATATAAGCATGGCTAACTGTGTAACTGACGAGCGCGAATAATGAAAGTGGTCTTTCCATGGGTATGGCCTACCGGCGTTGCCTAGAAAAGTAGGTGTTCCTACTGAGAGTCATTAATTATAGTGAATGGGCAAAGAAAATAAATAACTTCTGGAAGTCCTGAATAGTCAGTTGATCTGGGTTTTAATGTATAACCGTATAAAAAGACTTCGATTTGTTCTATTCACGAAATCTCAACTTTCAACAGAGCGTTGAGAACATAACAGAATTAAATGATCTTGTGATGAATTTATTTGTATTTGGTCACAAACTTATTGCAGTTCCTTCAAGTGTGTGATATGTTTTACAGAATCTGAAAAATAACTGTCATGTTTATTATCCATAGGCGTTGCCAATATAAGCTGGCGTTTTTATTAGGCGTGGTCGAGGTCATAATTAAAACATAGCGGCTTGTACTCAGAGTTGGCCTTGGGTTATATGTCTTCCTATGATACGTAAAAATGGCTGATTTTGTAAATATAGGAGTGCTTACTGAGGAAGTGGAGTTTTCATGGTCATTGCAAATTGGCGTTATAAATAGGCGTAGTGAATCTCATACTTGCATGGGCGTGGTTCATGGGTGTGGCTAATGGATACGAGGCTACAGAATTGTGTAGCTAGGGGGCGTGATTGATTCCAGTTGGGGTCGTTATGGATATTTTTAGTGAGTGTTGGCAATGTTAGCAGAAGTTGTCAATATTAGTGGATATGCAAGAAAAATGAATGAATTCTCGAATCGATAAACAGACAGCTAACTTTGATCAATATTATTGGAGGAAACATTCAAATTTTTCTCATTTTCAAGAATATTAACCATGAACAAATGGTTGAGACCAAATTCAAATGAATGAATTATGCATTTATTTGTATTTGGTCACAAGAACGAAAGCTTGTGTTAGTTACATAACGTGTTCGAAGTGTTCACCCAAGTAAAAAAAACTGGTTGTCATGGTTATTGTTAATGGGCGTTGTCAACGAAAGTATGCGTTCCTATCAGGGGTGATCAAGAATATAATCGAATTAATAAATCGAATAAAAGATATATAATCGAAGGCCTTATAATTAGGATTGAGTGTGGCCAATGAGTGTTCCCAAGAAACGTAGGATTGGCCAATTTCGAAACTGAATCGAAAGTCTCTGAGAAAGTGGGTGTTCATTGTGATTGCTAATTTTCGTTGCTAATGAAAGTATGTGTTTTCATTAGGCGTTATCAATTATAGCAATGCTGCAAAGAAAATAAATAAATTCTTAAAGTCCCAAAGAGTCAGCTGATCTTCGTATATATCTAGAACCTCATGAAAACGTTTTGATCACTTTTATTTACAAAATATTAACTTTCAAGGGAGCGTTAAGAACATAGCGGAATTTATTGATCTGATGGATTTATTTCTATTAGGTCACAAGGACAAAAACTGATGGTAGTTCTCTCACGTGTTTGATGTATTACCAAAGTGAGAAAAATACCTGTCATGGTTATTTTCAACGGGCGTTGCCGAAATGAGTGAGCGTTTTCATCGGGCGTGGTCAAGGTCATGATTAAAATAGTGTGGCTCATAATTAGAATAAGCCGTGGCAAAAAAGTATTCTCAAGAATGTAGGAATGGTCAATTTCGTAACTATAGAGCGTTATCTGATAAAGTGGGATTTTTGTAGTCATTGCTAATCGGCGTTGTTGATGGGCGTGGTAAACCTCATGATTGCACGGGCGTGACTGATGAGTATGGCTCATGAATATAAGACTATCGAATTGTGCATCGAAAGGGCATGATTCATCCAAGTGAGGGTCGTAATCGGTATTTCTAATGAGTGTTGATAATGAAAGTATGAAATGTCAATAAATGTTGATGTGCGAGAAGAATCAATGGATTCTAAGATCATTGAATAGCTAGCTTATTTTGGTCGATATTTCGAACCAAGTCGATACATTTAAATTTTTCTATATTCAAAAATCTTTACTCTGAACAAATCGTTGAGACCACACACAAACGAATGAATATGATGCATTTATCTGTGTTTGGTCATAAGAACAAAAGTTAGTGGTAGTTGCAGCGCGTGCTAATTGTGTTAAACCAAGTGAAAAAAATTGTTATCATGGTAATTGGTAATGGGCGTTGCCAATGGAAGTGGGGGTTCCTTTGGGCGTGATCAATATTGTAGTCAAAGGGGAGTGGCCTCATAATAAGGATTGGGCGTAACCTTTAATTGTTTTCAAGAAACATAGTAGTGGACAATTTTGTAACTGAATGAAAAGTCTCCGAAAAAGTTGGTCGTCATAGTGATTGCTAATTCTCGTTGCTAATGAAAGTCGGCGTTGCTAATGAGCGTGGTCAATCTCATGATTACGTGAGCGTATCTAATAAGTGTTTTTAATAGATGTGATATTAGCGATTGTGTAGATAAAGGCCGCATTGATTCGTGTAACGATCTATTTCTGAAGGGGGTTGATAAAAAAAGTGGGCGTTGTCAATAGAAGCGGACGTTATCAATAAAAGTGGGCGTTGTTAAAAAATTAGATGAGCGAGAAAAATAAATAAATTCTTGAAGTATTAAATAGCCAGCTGATTCTGGTAATTATTAAGAACGTCACAACTAGATTTCGATTTTCTAATGAAAAGAATTTTTACTCAAAAAAGTCATAAACAACGGAAACTAATTGAACTAACTAATTACTTATTCCTTTGTAGTTAATGGCAAACAATTTTTTTACACTGTAGGTTTTTTAAACAGAATGTGGAGAAAAATTTCCTCTAAAATCAAAGTAGGAAAGACCTAATTTTTCCACAAAGCTGTTATCAGTCAATGCACTATTCACTTGACTGCGTGCACCTCTTCGTCAGATTTTTCGTCGAATATACGCTAGCACGTACGTGCATTCATTTTTTCTTCTTCCTCCTTTTTTCCCCTTTGTCAGTAGAAGTCTTTCACCCCACTGTGACTAACACTCCGGACACTGTGGGGACCTTACGTGTTTGATGTGTCTACACAAGTGAGAAAAATGTGTGTAGGACTGGCAATCTGTACCGGTTTACGTAGGCGAGCCCTTCGTTATCCGAACAATGTACAAAGTGCACATCGACAATATTTGCGCGGGAAAAGAAAGCGACATTGAATTACTCCCATTCGACCTTTATTTATTCTAATTATTTATTAAGGTACTACTTTGTAACATTCTGAAATGAGAATCAATAATATAACGCAATAAAAAAATTAGCGAATTGAGGGACTTCGGTGAGTTTCAGAAATGTGAAGAAAAAAAAATTTCAAATTTCAAAGGAGATCATTTAAAGTCATGTGCTTTTACAGGTTTTGGAGGGATTTTATGAATATTGAGGATTCTAATCATTCTCGAGGATTTGAAGGAGCCTGATAGGAAGTATCATTGCATTTTCTAGGATTCTAAAGGGTTTCGTATGACATGGAATATTTCATAGGCCTTCCTTGGGATTTCATGGAATTCAAGAGATATGGAAAATATTAATTGATTTTAAAGAATATCATCTGATTTGATGTGATTCCACAGGATTTGGAGGAATTTTTTTGATATACTGAGAATTTGAATGGTTCTAAAGATTGAAAGGGGACTTCATATTAGTTTATATGGAATTTCATGCCATAAAATATTTCTTGGGATTTTCAGGAGTATCATCATATTTAATTTGAATTCACAGGGTACCCTAGGGATTTCATGAAATTCAATGGATATAAAAATCTCAAGGAATTTCAGATGATATAATGTGATTTAATGTGATTTTACAGGATTTGGAGGGATTTTTCAAAATTGCTGAATATTTTAATTATTTTCAGGGATCGTGAGCGAACTTAATAATAGATTTTATGGAATTTTCTAGCATACTAAAGGATTTCATATGACATAAAATATTTCTTATGATTTTTAGGAGTATTTTCAGATTCCATTTCAATTCACAGGCTTTCCTAGGGATTTCATAAACTCCAAGGGATTTGGAAAATCTCAAGGAATTTCAGAGAATATCATCTAATTTCATGATATTTTACAGGATTTCGAGGGATTCTCCAAAATTTCTGAGGATTTCTCAGCATTTAGGGAGAAAAATGACGAAGGATTTTGAAGAATAATATATGATTTAATGTGATTTCAGAAGATTTTGAAGGATTTTAAAACAATGCTGAAGATTTCACTGATTTTAAGAAATTTTGAAGGTACCTAATAAAATGTTTCCATTTATATCTTAGAATCTCGGAGGGATTTCATAAGGATTTTAAATCCCATAGGATTTCAATGAAAATCATTCGATTTCATATGATTCATCAGGACTTGGAGGGATTTCATGCAATTGCTGATGATTCCAATCATTTTGTGGGATTACAAAGGCACTCAATAAGGAGCTTCGATCGATTTCTCAGGATCTCAAAGGGCTCCATGTGACATGAAATATTTCATGGGATTTTCAGGAGTATCATTATATTCTATTTGAATTCACGGGCTTCCCCATGGATTTTGTGGAATTCAGAGGATTTCGAAAATCTCAAGAGATTTCAAAAAATATAATCCGATTTCATTTAATTTCACAGGATTGGAAGGGTTTCTTTAATATAACCAAGGATTTCAATCATTTTAAGGCATTGTAAGGGAACTTGATAAGAAATTCCAATGATTTGAATTTTTATGTAATTCCACGGGCTTTCATCAAGATTTTGAAGGATTTTGGAACTTTCTAAGGATTCGAAAGAATGTCATCCAATTCTATGTGATTTTACAAGAGTTCAAGGTATTTTATCAAATTTCTGAGGATTTCACTAATTTTTTAAATCTTTGAAGGCACATTATAAGATATTTCAGGAATCGGGTGATCTTAAAAAATTATTGAGGATTTCAATGAGTTTGTGGGATTGTGGAGGTATTTTATATGGCATGAAGTATTTTATGGGATTTCTAGAAATATCATCGGATTTCATGTGATTCGACGGGTTTTCCGAGTATTTATAAAATAACTAAGGATTCCAATGATTTTGAAGGATTTTGGAGGCCATGAGGCAACTTTCGAATTTACAAGGTTTTTGTATGATTCCATAAAATTTTAAAGGTTCAAAGATATTTTTTAATGTTTTAAGTTATTTCTGAAGATCTCAGAAAAATAAGAATGTTCCAGGATATTCGAAAAGATTTTTTTCAATCTCATCAGATTTTCTGGAATTGAACCGATTTTTCCAGATATTTGTCAAAGCCTTGTTTTAACTCGTCCGGCATGCGAGAGGTCCTGGGTTCAGATCCCAGCGGAGTTGAAAGGCAGTCCTTTTTCTTTATTGAAAATCGTATTCCGTTTCGAAATTAGGATATTTTCCATCTATTCTGAATAACGTAATAATATATTTAAAGATTTAATTGTTTGATTGGGTTAGGGCAGTAAACTTCTGGTTTGTGTATGTTAAACAAAATTTTTTTCAGAACTGTTCGGAGAGGATCTGAAAGAGGATTAAGAATTCAGATGTCCAATATTTTATCATTAGCTTCTCGATTGAATATTTGCAGTTAGTCTTGGATGGGAGTGGAGTTGCTATTAAAATACTGTCAATATTGACTCAGGCTAAGGGCGCAGGATAATAAATTTTCTTGATTCGTAACAAAGCCGTTACGTGATCCACGTTCGAAAATGTTTTCCGGCGTTCCCAACATATAATAAGCCTCTATTTTGCCCGGGGCGGTAAACGCGGATGATAAAATTCGCCTATTACAGTCATTCCTCCGGCACTATATTATAAGCGAATAATAAGTGTAAAATGTGTAATGTGTCGTAAATGCAATAATATCTAAGAATACCGAGTCACATGGCATTGAATAGATAGGAATGCAAATTTGAGGAAAGAAGAAAATGGAATCTGGAAAAAATTTCATTCCAGAAATAAGACAGTAGTCAACTACAAAGCCAGAAATGCAATTCAACTGTAGTACGCAGCCTTAAATGCAACAGAGGTCTAGTACGCAATCGAAAGTGCAATGCAACCAAAGGCAGCCTTTGATTCCACAGAAGCTTACTGCGCAGTCAAAAGTGCAACACTACCATAGCGCGCAGCCTAAAATTCCACAGAAGTCTACTGCGCAGTCGAAAACGCAACATAACTGAAGCAAGCAGCCTTAAATGGCACAGAAGCTATCTGCGCAGCTAGAACTAATATTTTGCTCCAGCGCTTGATTACCGTAATACAATAACGATAAAGTAATATAATGTAATAATCCAATAAAGATTGTCTCCTAACAACAATTTTTTCGTTTGTATCTGAACGGACGTCGGGCAAATAGATCAACATCTTTTTTCAGAGATTGTGGAATGTAACATTTCACCATTCTCATAATTACGATTTTGTCCTCTAAAAACCTTTTCACTTCCAAACTATTGTTGAGAGGGGCATTTTATTTTTTACAGGACATCTCTTAATGTCCAAACAAAATCATTTCATCTCCAACTCCTGAACATTTTTACTTTTGCATACAGAGACTTTTTTAAGGACGTGAATTTTCAAATCTGCTTTCCTTCTGACTCCCAAAAAAGTAAAAATCTAAATTTCCATTCAAGAATGAAGTAATTGCATTTCCGTTCGTAACATCATTTTTCAACTACGAAAACACAACCAGTTTTCCACAAAATAGTTCAATTTATAGGCAAAAAGTAAGAAATGCGATTTTTAATTATAAAATCAATTTCAACCAAAAAAAGTAACAATTTCCAACAAAAAAGGTACATTTTTCATAAAAATAGATAAGTTATTGATCAAATAGTTGCTAGTGTAACTGAAAAAAAAATGAAATTTTGGACAAAGTTTCAAAATATCCGTACACAAATGACAGTAAAAGTGACACAGGAAGCTTTTCACATATGTCAAATGTTTTATGCACTTATAATTATGTAATATGCTTGAATATTATTAATAAGTTATAATTAATAAAGGTCGCATGACGTGACGAATGAAAATGAAAGTGGGGAACACATTTTCAATAAAAGTTCACACAAAGTACACTCTTGTCAAAAAAAACGATGAACTTTTCATAAAATCGTCCACTTTCGAACAAGAGAGTTGATTTCTCAACAAAAAAATATTTTTTACTCAATCACCAGATAAATTTATCCAAGAAAAAAAGAGAGAACAATCTTCAAAAACCACCGAATTTTCACCCAAATAGAATATGACTATCCGATGAAATTGTTGGATTTCTAACTGAGGAAGATTACGTTTTTACCAAACGAAAAAAAATTTCTACAAGACAGCGGAGTTTTCAACCCGAAAAAATTGGTTTTCAATAAGGTTATTCTAAACTAAATTTTTTTCATTTTTGATCAGAAAAGACAAAAGTCCTCACAAACCAATGAAATTTCAACCTAAAAACTTGAATTTTCACCAGGAAAAGTCCTGAATTTTTAACATCGGGTTGAGTTTTTTTATAAAGAAGGGATGTATGGTCAATAAGAAAATAAATTGTACCCAAATTGTTGGATTTTCGATCAAAAACATGAATTATCCACAAAAGGTTAAATTTCTACCAGAGAAGGAAGGAAGTTTCAAACTGAGAAGATGAATATTTGACAAAAAAAAGGATGTCTAACCCAGGCAAATTGATTTTGAAAAAAACTAGTATCAACCAAATTGTTTACTTTCTAACTAAACAAATCCCTCCGACATAATTGCTGACTCCAAAACTATAAAAAGATTTAATTTCTACCAAGAAAGAGAAATTTTCAAGTCAGATTTCTATTTTTGACAAAGAAGCACAATAAAGCAGTTGAATTTTCAACCCATACCTAAGAATTTCTGTCCGAAAACCGATCTTTCAATCAAAAAGATTAGCTCCAACAAAATATGCAAATTCTCTACAAAATGGTTCAATCTTCAATGCTAAAATGTAAATTTTGGAAAACATAGCTCATTTGTAACCAAGTTCTTGGATTTTTCACTAAATTAGTTGTATTTCGAACCCAAAAAAAAAGAATTTCAAACAAATAGTTTCATTAAAAACCACATAGGGTGACTTCTTGACAAAATTTTAATCGATTTCTCACAAAATAAAATAAAATGAAATGAAATAAAAAGAGCACCTGAAATGGTTCTTACTAGAGCTTACTCGTACAGAATATAAAAAGTTTTGTTTCAGACTAACCTTGAAACTCTTGAAATTTTAATTAGTTGATGGCTATCTATTTTCCAAATCAGTTGTCTAAGTTTTTAGGAAGAATTGATTGTTATAAGCAAGAAAAAGGATATTATTGAATAACATAACCTAAAAATTAATTCGCTTGGAGACGAAGTGCCAGCGCTGCCAACAGTCAAGACAAAAAGTCAGAAGCTTTTAGTCAGGACACATGCAGAAAATAAAGAGTGAACAAGAATTTTCGAATCGATTATAATTAATAAATAAAGTGCATCGTAATAATAGAATTTCATCATGCAAAAGCGAAATGATGTGGAATGAACCTTTTTCTGATTGCAAATATATTTGAAGGAAAATGAATTTATGAGAAAAAATAAAATCGTGTCAGAAGTCATTATTGGAATCAGCAGATCTTCTGATGAATCAGTAGCAATGTCAGCGCTGCTGAGCGCTACTTGCGTTGCTCTAAATCGTAGCAGTGTGAAAATGTAATGATCTGTGAATTGCGCGTGCGCATTCATTGTGTCGATGCGGAAGGATGCGGGATTCAAAAAATTCGCGGGATTCGAAGTGCGCAAGCGCTAAATTAACTGTACTGTCCTCAGAAACCGCCTGTTTTCCCCCTTGTACTATTTTCACATATTTCGGTTCGATCCGTTCTAAAGTGCCTAAACTCTGAATCTTTAAAAAATCTCCGCAATAATTTGAGTGATTTAAAATCTTTTGAAATTCCGTGATCAAATTTTTGGAGCTCTTGTGGATTATTATAAAATACCCGCTAATCTTTCAATTGCTTTGAAATCTATTGAAGATTTTTTCGGAAATTTTTAAATATCCTTTTTTTATCCCTCCATCCTCGCAACTAAAATCTTTGGAATGTATATATTCGGATTTCACAAAATACCTAAAAATTTTGTAAAATTACATGAAATATAATATTTTACGGAACCCCTGAAAAATTTTCAGAATGCATCAAGAGTTTTTATGATCGATCAAAATCACTGAAATCTTCGAAATGCTTAAATCATCACGGGTTCCATAAAATTCTCTAGAAATATCTTCATTTCTGAAAACAGTATACTTCTTTTCGAATACCTGGAAATCATTTAAATTCCTGGATAGTTTTTGAAATTTATTGAATCCCGCAGAATTATAAAATACCCTTGGATATTTTTGATCGTATCGAACTTTTTATGAATAATTTTGTGTGTTTGGAATCTCCTCAAAGATTTAAAATCCTATTTTTTATTTAAAAGACCTTGGAATGTTTTAAAACCTCTCAAGATCTTTCAAATCACTTTCTTATCAGAATAAAATCTGTGAGAAGCATTAAAATATCATAAAATTTCGTATACTCCCATAAAATCTCATGATATTTCCTTGAATCCTGGAAAAATTCATAATACCTCAAGAGTTTTTAGAGATGTTCCGAAATGTTAGAAGATACCTTGGAATATTTGGAAATCCCTTCAAATTCTTGAAGCTAATGAAAATTCTTCGAAATCTTCTGAAATCTCCCTAAATATTGGAAATTCTATATAGAATCTTTGGAAATACCTCAAAATGTTTCAAAATTTCTCCCAATCTTTGATACCCTGAAAACTTGAGAATAAAACCTCTCAAATCAATGAGTACATTATAAAATCCCATAAAATTCTATATCTCACTACATTACCTGAAATCCTAGAAAAATCATTTAATTACGTTGAGAGTTTCTTCAATCCCTCAAAGTCTTTTCATCCTTGGGAATCTTATCAAATCCTTTTAAAATTTATTGAAATTTTGACAAATGAACCTCCAAAATCTTTGAAGTCCCTTCAAATTGATACATTTTCCAAAAGTTTCTTGAGATCTTTAGGAATATCATAGAATCTTAGACACTTTAAAATGTTGGAAAAAAACCTTGGAAAAATTCTTTATAAAATTTCGATAATGCCTTCAAGTCCTTGGGAACGTTATAAAGTCCTCGTAAAATGTCTTCGAATTTTGATCAATAAACCTTCCAAATCTTTTGAAATCCCTCCATTCCATTGAATCTTTTAAAAATTCCTTCAGATCTTTCAGAGTATCATACAATCTTTAAGATTCTTCCAAATGTTGAAAAATACTCTGGATTATTTGAAAATCTCTTCACATTTTTGAAAGCTATAAGAAATTCTTTGAAATCTTTTGAATTCTTCTGAATATCAGAAATTCCACATCAAATTCTTGAAAACACCTTGAGATACTTCAAAACTTCTTTCAATCTTCAAATCCATCAATTTTTCAGAATAAAACCTTTGTAATCCATTAGAATATCATAAAATCCTATGGAATCCTATGATATTCCATCATATTCTCGAAAATCCTTAAAAATTTATCAAAATACTTTGGGAATCCTTGGGAATCTTCTAAAATCTATTCAACATTTCTTCGAATTTCGGGAAATGAACCTTCAAAATCTATTGCAATCCCTCCAAATCATAAAAACTTACAAAAATTCCTTGAGATCTTCTAAAATATCAGACAGTCTTTAAGACTTTTTTCAATAATGTTGGAAATTACCTTGGAATATTCGAGAACTCTTCAAATCTTGAAAACTATTAGAAATTCTTCAAAATCCTTTGAAATCTCCCAAAACATTCAAAATTCTATATCAATTCTTCAAAATACCTAAAAATACTCGGAAACTCCTTCCAATCTTTAAATCTCTTAATTTTTGAAATAAAGTTTTTGAAATCCGTAGGAATATTATAAAATGTTTTGAAATTAAAAAAACACCTTTTGAATCCTCTGAAATATTTGGAAATCTTTTGATTTCCTTAGGTTATTGGAATTTGAAATTGATTTAGGAAATAAAAAAAAAATTTAGAACTTGAATCAAAATAACTTCAACCATTTTTTAAACTGAAATAAATCATCTCATTTAAAAATAAATAAATTCAGTCTATACGAAATTCATTAAAGTTTTCGGGGAATTCATCTCAGTTATTCAAATAATTTTCAATCTCTTGTGTAAATTCGGTCCTGAACAAACTCACTTAAATTTCCATGTCCCAAGAGAAATTCTCGTTTAAAAAGCCTAAACGGCTTGTTTGCGTTCCTTTCAAAGGAAAAAATGTAAGGAATAGATAAATTGCTTTGGGTCGTCTCATTCACACCTTTTATTTTATTTAATTTGTATTCGATTAGAGATTGAAAAGATATGGACATTAGAGAGAGACAGTTAACGAGCCTTTGATTTATGTTCATCCAATGTAATAAAAGCGCAAAGTTATTTGTAAGGACTTTTTAAATTAAAAATCAGGATTTGAAAAAGGTTTGCAAACAAATTAATTTTTATCTGCTCATTTTCTCAGATTTTCATTTGAAATATTACTATAATTTTATATTCTTATAGATAAAATTTTTCTTCACAATTTTGAAAATATATTTTTGTTTCGTTTATGGTTTGAATTTAAAATAGCAATGATAAAAAATACTCTTTGATGGTTTTTCTTCTCAAGAATGTGCACAGCGTATTTAAAGAAAATATATTGTTCATAAAGAAAAAAGTTTAGCTAAGGACTATTCTTATTTTCAACAGCGAAAAGAAAAGACGTTGAGCTAAAAGAACGATAATTTCCTTTTAATACTCGGCATCTGATCCTTCCGGAATTTCCCATTTTTAATATTTCAAGTATTTTTCAGTCATGGCACACAGGAATTTCTTAATCCGATATTTTTATACGATCCTGAATTTCATCATCTCGAGAATTATATATCCCGTTTTTTTTTCCTCTTTGAAAGAGAATTTTTCAAAGATTCGTTTGAGAAATAATGATGAGCAAAAATTAGATTGCGGAAACCCTGCAATAGAATTGAATTCATGAAAAAAATATTATACAAATTAAATTCATACTTAACAAATGAAATATATGATAAAAAATTGTATATAATTTTTATCATTAGAATATTCGTGAATTTGTTATTGATCACGGGACATCAATGCTATAATATAGCGCTGACGCACAGCTGAATTTGGATTGACTTAAATTTTCGGAAATTGGACAGTTTCTGTAATTCAGGAATATGGCATACGTGAATTAAATTTGCGTTAATTAAAAGCAATTTCACATAAATCTCTGCCTTTCTATCATCTTTTGATCTATCATCGATTGTTAAAAATGATATCACATTGCTTAAAACCAATTCAATTAAAATGAAATATTAGTTCTTGAATAAAAAAAATGTAAAAGAAGTGTTGATCGCAATAAATAATATTCTTGTTCACGATTATTAGAATATGTTTTTTTTTAAATGGTTATAATCTTTCCAGAACAACGTCATTCAAAATTTGGAAATGACTCTCTTGAATTGAATAAAAAAAATTTTTTAATCCAAAATATTTTCAATCATTCGGAAGTTTTAATTCTCTTAAAAATTCTTCGCAATCTTTCAATTGACTGAAATTAACAATTCCTTGAAATTATAATCTGCCTAAAGCGAGATTAACTTAGATTTAGAAATGACACTTGTAAATTGAATATAAAAACATCAAGAAATATATTATTATTATTATACCATTAGGCCAAATCCCTTTCGGGGTAAGCTAAATTCGTTTACGTTTTATCATTGTGAACTACTTTTTATAGGTTATTTTTACACTGAGTTGGGAATCAATCAATAGTCAGATATATATCAAAATATCACTTAAACTCTTTGGAAATCTTGATGTTCTTGAAAATTCCTTGCAAGCTTTGAAAATACTGCGAAACATTCTGGAATTCTTCTAAAATTTTCCTATTCCTTCCAAATATTGGAATTTATTACAAATGCGCTGATATATTCTGAAATGTCTTACATTCTTGAAAACTCTTCTAAATCTTCAGAAATACCTTGAAATTCTTATTAACCTCTTTGAATGTTTGAAATCCTACGAAATCTGTCAATTTTTGTAAAAAAATATTTGGAATTCGATGAAAATGATATAACCCCATAAAATTGAATAGAATCCGATGGTATATCTTGCAATTCCTTGAAATTTTTAAAGAATCTTGACAATTCTTCAAAATTATAATCTGCTCGAAACGATATTACCTTTTTGAATTTTTTTTTCAAATTGAATTGATTTCCAAAATCAATTCTTTGGAATATCTTCAAATTTCTTTGAAATTGAATATCGAAATATCTAGAAATCGATTATCAGATATATCGAAGAAATATCAGTTATGGTCTTCGAATATCTTTTAAT